>CABIKL010000943.1:0-17917 GCA_902196195.1 Aptinothrips rufus | reverse complement strand
GGGGGGAGGCAGAAGGGAATAGGAGGGGTTTGGAAAGGAGGACAATTCGTTTGCTCGCTAGAGGAGAGTCAACACCTTTAAATCTAAATCGGGCGACGGAAGTGGCTGGTTTCCTGCATCCGCTGGCGGTTTGATCATGGTGCGGAAGTGTTTGACTTCCATAAATAGTTTTTATTTGCTTTTTTGTACCGTTCCCGGCCTTAACAAGTTCAAAATAAAGGGGACGAGTAGTATTTCGCATAGCGTTGTCCTCAAAATTGTAAATTGGCTTCCTAATCAATTAATTAATGCCAAGGCCAATAACTCTGTATACACATTCCCACGTTCGGATTTAGGGCAATCGTGTGTTTTTCTGTTGCTTTTTGAGACGCAAAATTGGTATGACTGCGCAAAGGCAAGGTGGCAAGGTAGATGAAATGTTCGTAGGTACACGCAACAAATTACTTATTCTTGCTTTCGGCACCGCCATATTGTGCCTCCTTACTAGTTCACTTATTCAAGTCTCCGCAATCCTCTTATCAAGGAGACATAGGAGGAAACGCCCGTACCAACAGATTCATAGAGCAGCTTAGTCGCCATCGCGTCTCCTCGCGGACTCGACCGCGCCATGCTGGGGAACACAAGCCTTGGCTCGTAGCGCTGGCCCCCCTCCCCGCCCCCTGGCCTCCAGAGTGCGGGTATAAAGTAAGTGTTACTGTCGGCTCCTCCCGTCTGGAATTGCTGGAAAATTTCTCTTGTCGATACGTAAGGGGAGACTCGATGGGAGAGAAATGCAAACGGGACATGCTGCATGAGAGGAGTGCGTGTGTGGGGAAGCGGTGCAAGGGGGGGGGGGGGGGGGGGGAAGAGGGGAAATTCCTTCTCAACTGCTTGGTGCAGGTTCACGCTCATCACCATGTGTGTGGGTCTTGGGCTGAGCGCATATGGGACGATTCGGGAAGGGGCTATAGGATGCGGCGGAGTCAGTTCGCAGCGACGTCAAAGTACGCGGAGGAGGAGGAGCATCCAAAATGAACGGAGGAAGAAGTGAAAGGGTGAGAAAAGAGAGTAGGAAGGGAGGATGGCGGTGGAAGGAAATGGTTGCTGCCAAACCAACTAAATCCGGAAAGCTCCCATCAAGTGCTGTCAACAATAGGATCGATGACTCACGTTTTTAACCCCAATCTTGTCAGAGGCTTACCTTTCTGGTTTTCTTGGTTTTATTTCCTCCTTTTGTTTTTCTTCTGTCTCTCTCGTTCGCCTTTTCTCAGGTATCTCTAATTCAGACAAAATAGCTTTTTAAGTGGTGTATCTACCTGTTCAAATTCTACTTTGGAGTTTTCTCTTGGGTGTTAATGACTATCATAAAGTAGCGGTAATATATCTGGTGTTAAAGATTATAGTATAAAGTATTATTGTTAAGGTAATATGTTTATTAAATTTTGTTCCACTCAGTGGATTGTTAGAACTAAGGTGCTCTCCCGTCCTAAACGTGACGGAGGCTGCTGGTGGAGCGGCCGAGGCAAATGAATCAACTCTGCCCCACCGGTGTGACGGATATCTTGCAGGTGTGAAAAATTTCACGTTTCGTACGCTTGGGTTAAGTGACCTAAAGTTTCTCTCGGCAGAGCTGTGCGACTGGGAAGTGCGAGCTGCAGTTAGTAGCGGAACATTGGAACTGTGTCGTTGCGAGCTCACGCTCCCCGTGGTGATGTACTCTATCCGGGCCGCGGGTTGGCGGTTAACAAAGGAGGAGGGAGGGGCGGCATCGTTGGTCTGAGCGGTCAGGCGGCGCGGCAGAAGCCCATGTACATTAAACTAATCACTTACCGTCCGTACCCCACCCCCACCCCCGCCCGGCTGGCTGGACCCGGGTCAGACTACTCCCTAGCGTTACGCCCGGCAGCAACTCAAGCAGGCTGAGCTCTGCGCTCTGGCTGCTGAGCTGAGACCCCGACCAGGACCAGGATAGTCCACGCCGGGCTGGGACCTTGCCTTGCCGTGCCCTGTCGTGCCCTGCCCTGTCGTGCCCTGCCGTGCCGTGCCGTGCTCAGCCGTGCCCTGCCCGGCCGTGCCCTGCCGTGCCGCCGCGCAACTCCAACAACTAAGTTCCAAACCAAACGCCCCGCTCCGCATGGCTTCTTGTGCGAGGCGGTACACCTCCGCTGCGCGTGGCAATATCAACCGCGCTCGCCGCGAACCATCCCGATCAAATACGAGTAACATGCCGAGTCAGTAGCTGCCTAGTACCGCGCGCGAAGGACGTGTTTGCGAGTAGCGCTTCGCCATTGCAGTATCATGTAGTTAGTGGACGTTATCCGTCCTGCTACGCCACTGGCAAAAAGCCGACTCGATTGGTGCTACGAAAAATTCCGTGCCTGCATGGATAAAATATGAGACTTGCTGGAGCAATTTTCGTTGTTTGCAATATTATTTTCATGAGTAAATGTAACTTTCCTAGATTTTGCTCAGTACATGTTTGTCAAACTTTGACAAATTGACGCAATATTCAGTGCTCCACTCTCCGTACATTTCTGCAGTAGAGTACGATTCTTTACAGTGTTGGGGAGAGGGATGGTGCGAGTGATAGCCTGAACCCCGTGACCCGGCGAGGGGAGCGGGGAGAAGTCTGCAGCCAATCCTCACCGTCTCTCTCGCCGCACTCGCCCGCCACCCGGAGCGAATTCCTGGCGCGCACCCATTTGTGAACGCCAGCGAACCTGCTGCAATTATAAGCTCTCGGATAGCAGCCTTTTCAAGGACGGGCGGACACACTGCTCGGCCCAGCTATGCCGGCCCGCTGGGCGAGGAATGGGTGGGCGTAAGCAAAAGGGCGCAAGTGTCCTTTTTTTATCTTACCGGAAGAAGGATAGGCCAGGCCAGGCTGGACCGGATGGAATAGGGAATAGGAAGTAGAAGGGACCGTATTTAGCAACAAATGACAAAGAGAAATTTTAAGGACTTTCTTCGATTGTCGCTGGGATTGTATACGCTCTCCCTATGCGGTTCGCCTCATACACTTCAAGTGAGGAGATCTCTCTGATCCATGAAGATGGCTTCTGAGGGCCCATGAAATTCTTTTTCTACACAATGTGTAATTACTATTTTGGGGCGCTGCATTGCAATCTGAGTTATTTGTAAGCCGACATCTGTCCCAAGAATGATAGTGTAGTGCCATCTTCATTCCGTATGACTTGTACTCAACTTCGAAGAGTTGACAAGAATTCACATTATGTTAGATTCGTCTTTGAGTTGCCTCGAGAGTTGTCTCATCAATCGAGTCTTCATTTTCCGGGAAAGCAGGAGAGCCCGAGGTGGGTTTTCCAGTAATAAGGCGTTCCCTGGTCTTGGGCCGCTGGGACGTGAGGATGGCATTTCTGACAAGTGGCAACCATGAAGCTGTCAGGTTGGCACTCGGCCGAGTTGAGTTGCAGTGGCAGCTCGCCCGAGCTCCTAAAGGAGCGGGCCTTGCTCTCAGACTAGCCAGAACTGACGCAAAATATTCCGCAGCTTTTTATTGGCTGAGCGTTTCGAGAAGTCAGTTGATTTGGGGAGGGAAAAAATTGCTGCTATGGTTATGCAGAGTTCTTCTGAGATGGCTTGCCATGCAGCTTCTTGTGGTGGTTTCCGAAGTTATTTTGTTTTTTTTTGAAATAAGTCGTTTTGATAGTCTGCTATGGGGTTACAAGTGAATTAAATTTTTGGCGGTGCTTTGAAGTGATATGTAAGTGTTTGGAAGGAGTTTGCTCTCGCGACCTGTAGCCTAAGTACTGCTTCGTAGTGTCGTCTTGAGTGTTGCATACGCGATCTCACTATTGGGCGTAAAACAAACCTAGTTTACATACGTTTGCTTTTGTCCGGGACTGTGTATCTTTCTCTGGCTGTCTTCAGCCTTCTGTTTTCATAGTCAAACCATAGTGATCTAAGTCTGGCATGTATACTACATTGATATGTTACACCAGGATGGAACCTTTTTCTTTTCCTTGATCCACCAAAGGGCTTGAAACCTGCCCTACCAGGCCGCACCTCCTTCACCCCTTAGAAATGTCCCTCTCCGTCTCCCATGGGACATCTTTCCAATCTCAGCTCTTGATCGGTTTCCTCTCTTGGTTTGTATTTGCGTTCTGCGGCGCCCTCTTCTTATTTTCTTTGTGGTTCGTGATGCGTGTAGTAGACTTGAACTAAATCCTCCTACCATAAGCATGCCCGGCATGGTGTTTTTTTTATTGCTAGTTTGATTTGTATATGTAATCAAGGCTTTAATTGTTTGACTTAAACGTGGAAGATAACACAACAAAATAAAGAGGGTTCTAAAGGGGGAAAAAGAATGCGTGTGTGCAAAAATATGAACTCCGTTTTCTTTTCATACAAAAGCAGCCTCGTCTGGGCATAGTAATTTTAGTTAATGATCTCAACAATAAAGGAGGAAATAGTAAATTCCATTGCCAGCTCTTTTCTACGTTTGTTCGCACGTCTTGCATCTCAATGTCCCTTTCCCTTCCTTTGTACGGCTGGATGTGGGAGGTAGAGGCGTATGAAGAAATTTACGAGGATGTGAAAGGACCCTTTCATTTCTCTTCAAGTTTTTGTGTCTCATATTCATGTTGACGTTAAGCACGTCGTAAGCATGCTGGTTAGAGTGAAAACTTTTTTTTTTTTCTGATTGTTTAGCTCCTATCCTCTTTTTTCTTTAAGGTTATAAAGGCGCGAATGTAGTTCGGATTATCTGCAGTACTGGGTCAAGGGTCCACACACCAGTTCTGCTTTTACTCTTGTATAAGGGAATAACATGGAGACAGAAAGAAACAGTTAATTTGGTTAATCAGTTATTGTGTATTCTGCATGATTTGAGTGTGTAAAATTATGTACCACTGTTTGTCCAGGAATGGAAGGACTTGAACCTATCTCTGTGCATCCCTTTGTGAACAGGAATTAGACTTATGCGCTAAGTGAAAGCTTGTCTACCTGGCCCTTCGCGTCCTCCTCTCTCCTTCACCTTGTCCTCGGAGATATGTCGTGCTCGTATGCGGCCTCAACGGCACACCCCCGCCCCGCCTGTGGCACGGCCGCTCCGTCCCCTATCTCCATGCCGAGCCACACAATGTGCGCAAATCCCATTTTATCTTCTTTTCACCCTCCTTTAGAGATGTTTATATCTCATGCTGGTCGCCCTTCCCATTGTGTCGACGACGTGGACCCCGCACCGCGTTGACGCTGCAGCGCGCTGTGCCTGTTAATCGCTTGTGTGCCTTTTACCTTCAATATACTCGGCACGTCGCGGCGGCTCTCCTCCGTTCCGTGTCGTCCCACACGGCGCTGGGAGCTCCCTTTCTCATTTTCAACTGCACTGCTAAAAAAAAAAACGAGTGCTAAATCATATGAAATTTACAGTCTGTCAAAACTCGCCTACTTCATCAACTTCGTGAACAATTATGGTATCGTATCAGCCATAAACTTACGATGGAAGCTTATGAACAGGGAAATTGGCAGAAGTTTTCCACCCAATCTGAAAAATAGAGGCTTTCGAATTTTGGACGTTTACGATCAGAAATTCTTTCCAACGTGTTATGGATTCTATTGTGTTGACTTTTAAGGGAAGAGGAAGAGATAAAACGATTGTCAAGTTTTTTTTAATGTTTCGCAATCAATTTTTCGTGGCCAAAAATAGGGAGTAGGAAATATTCGAAGTGGGATTCAGTAGACAGTCCGTGCCTGCTCTCGAGATGGGGTCGGATTCGCCAGACAATAGCTGGGGGCGGAGACGGCTCACCCGGGGTGGCGGGTGTCAGGATGGGAGGGCGAGCTTGTTTTCGCAGAACTGGCTTAGTATGCTAAAACTGAGACTCCTCAACAGGATGATTTATCGCAACAACGTAGGAGTGAGTTGCTGACTTAACGATTCAGGGCCTTTGTTAATACTCGGAGACCGGATTGGGTTACCTGCTTTTAGTTTCAGGCTTGCTTGGGCTTAATTACGCCCTTCTGCTGAGTTAGACCGCGGATCTACCTCGCCAGAGTGTATATTCGTTTTGTTTTAGTTTTCTATGTCAATAGAGGCTGGGCCAGTGTTCATTGGATTAGAAGTGTGCGCAGGAAATTACGCCCTAAAGTTCATGTATAGACGTTCGCATGTTTTACTCTTGTATTGCATGCTTTCAATATGGAAACGTGGACGGAGCAGTTGGAAAAGCGATGCTATCGTGGAACGTGATATTGGTGCTCTTTAGGCGTGTCAGAGGTGCTCGTCTCGTCAGCCTGGCCCGGCCCGGCCAGCTCCCCAGAGTCTTGAGTTGTTTGCGTGTCGTGCCCCATCTCATAGCCGGAGCATGGTTAACCCAATTCCCCCCCCCCCCCCCCCCCCCCCCCCCCCCCCCCCCTGCCTTCCTCTGCCTGTTGGATCGCATGTCGCCCCCACATTGCACCGCCAGCTCTGACTTGACGGCCGGGCGGAACCTGCCGAGGTAGGCTCAGCGGGGCGCTGGAATGTATTAATGACGGTAATAATCTCAATAAGGGGTTCTGAGCTCTTGACCTCTCCTCCCCACATCGACTTCAAAAGAGTGCCAAGCCACTGTGTGCAGGTTCAGTATCAACCAGACCAATGGGCGTTGTTTAATTCTCCACCAGCACGGCTGCACCGCGGAGGAAAGAGACTCGAGCAGACACTTATATTCCAGTGTCACGTTTGTAAGACCACGTCTAAAATAGAATACCAATGAATTTAGGGATGGTCCCCTACATAAATTAACATGTTATGACATTTAAATAAAACGCTTTCGGATTTTTTATTACATTTCATCAAGTTTTGACTTTGAAGTTCAGAGCTTTCTATAGGTTTGAGGCCTAAAAAATATCAGGCAGAATCCATCGCCCGCTATCGCCTGAAACAGGAGCTGCCTCGTGTCATCTATCATCTAGGCGGCATTCAGAGACTGCTTCTTGAGCCGCGCTGCCCCGCCCGGCCCCACGTCCTCAGCTTGTCGCGCCTCGTACGGCGGCCTGCTGGCTGTGGGATTAGTGTCAGCGTTGCAACATCACGACTAACCTGAGGGCGTGGCTTGGCGTGGCGTGGCGTGGCGTGGCGTGCTCTTCCGCGGCTCGCCTGTCTCCAAGCACTGCACAGAGCACCACAAGTAGTACTGTTTCTTCCTGCCGGAGCCAAGGGTTAAAACCACCACGACCGCTTGCAACTTTTGCCGCTCCCGCAGGGCACTTAATTTTACGAGCGACCTCGCGCAGCGCAGCGACTTACATCGAGTCAACCGTCATTTAACCATAACGAAATGACGGGGACCGCTTCGGAGTCCTTTCATTACATTACTTTCTTTACGTAATGGAATCTCTTCCCTACATTGCAGAGGGCCGGTCCGCGCCCTGCTGCCCCCGCCCCACTCTCGCCAAGCCGGCCGCCCACGCTGCCCGTGTCGGGACAATAATTTTCCGCAGATCATATTTTGAGGTTGCCCCGATGCCTCAGCTTCATAAACTGCAGCCGTGGAGGCCTTTATGGCGCTGCCCCTTTTCCTTTTATGTCCTCCCCCTTCCTCCATCCCTTTAAATTATTAAGCTGGCCGCTGGCCAGTGCGACTGGCGCAGAATTTCAAAACGGGTGCCTAACAACTGTTCAAGGCCCCAGCATCGCAGCGGCCGGACCCACGTGCGTTTGTCTTGCTCCAATCTTGTTTCACGCCCCCACCGTGTAGGACGCAGTGTAGGGTGTCCAGCGAAGGACTTCTTTAGGTTTCAGCTCGCGGCATACTCTGTGAAAATGTCTTCAAGCCAATTTGAGGGTTGCCATTGAAGTATTTTCTCCGAGAGTCTTCACTGTTCGATTCTGTTTCGTATCTGCATGCCCCTCCCTTTGAAAAATCCAATAAACGTAGCGGAAAGGCGAAGGCTCGCTTTGGGTGTGAACCGAGGGCGCTGAGCAGGAGCAGAGAAACGCCACGGTAGCCCTTGACGTGGCAAGTCTTTGGAAGTGCAAAACCTGTGTAGGAGTGCCTTCTCCCCGCCCCGCCCCGCCCCGCCCCGCCCCGCCCCGCCCCACCCCGCCCCGCCCCGCCCCGCCCCGCCCGGCTCTCAGCGGTCCAGAGCTGGCGGGCTGCTGCGGCAGTGCTGAGGACCTTCGCACTGTTCCCTCCCTCTTCATCCCCACAGTTCGCGTTTCTTTTGCTTTCTTTGCCCGCCGATTTGAGTTTTCCAGGCCCCGAGTGCTCTGCGCTGGTTTCTGGCGCGGTCCCGACCCGACGCGACGCTCGTGCCACCTGATGATCGTACAGACGTGGCGGGGCGGGGCGGGGCGGGGCGGGGCGGGGCGTGACACCGCTGTGCTCGGGTCCCCCGTTGGCACGCGTGCGTGCGCTGCGTGTCTTCCCTAGCTACGAGTAGGAGGCGTGGTTCCTTGACTAGCGTGCGGCTGCGACGCTGTTACCTGGCAGTGCCTCAACTCTCATGCTCGACTAGGTTCCCAGAACCTTCCCCTCCCTCCCTTCCCTATTTCTCCGTGTGCCTCCTTCGCACCCTGCGGAGGCTGGGTCCCGGTTGTGAATGTTTAACGCGGGGCGAAGGGCAGACCGAGTTCTTCACGGTAAAAGGGATCTCTTGAAATTCAAGGATAGCTGGATTTCAAGGACGCGGATATGCTTAAAAGCCCATAAGGACCCTTGAAGTCATCCACCTATCCTTGGATTTCAAGGAATCGTTTTTACAGTGTTCTGCTGTTGACGCGCCGCAGGCGATATAATTTCATTTCTGTCGTAGATGTAATAGGAATACAGTACACACAAGAAATTGGCGCCTCACTTGCGAATATATTATATTTTGCCTTCCTGGAAAATAATTTCGTCCCTTTACGAAAAGTTAGTGACAAATGATTTGTAAATTATAGTTTACAGATTTTTCTTTCTTTGACCACAAATTTACTGATGAACGAATTGCGTAAGCTATTATTAACGATTCTTCCACCAAATTTCAAATTATGCCCCATCAAGTCCTGTCGTCACCACTCTTGACGAGCTTCTCATTACGACGAATGATTCGCCCAATGGCAATTTCGGCGACGAAAAATTTGTAAAGTCCACGAAACAACGGACCATTCATTGTTTCAAAATTATCCGGAGGGTTTACGGAAAATCACGACAACGTATTTTTTTTACTGTGTGGTGGAATTGATGTCGCCGCTGTTTTTGATGAACATGACTGTTGTACACGTGGCGGCAGTAGGTAGTGAATCATGTGTAATTGGAGCCGTGTTTGCATCTCCGTCACTGTCTGGCCGTGTGTATCACGGGCTGGATGCTGTTCGTACCCGTGCACGGGGTATGTGACGGCAGCAGCTGGTGACGCTCGGCGACGCTCGGCGACGCTCGGTGCCGCGTGGAGATGAATGGCGCATCGTCCGGAAGCCGCACGCCGCGTGTGGCGCTGCGCGGTGACGCTCGGAGACTTAACGGTTCTCGGGTTAGGGCTAGGGGGAGAGAGAAGGTAGGAGTGTGCAGTGCGCGACCTGATAGCGAAACCACAGCACCAGTAGCGTGAGGTAGCGTAGTATTTAAATTGTGTACTGTTTCAGATACGCATCATAAAACGCTCATACAGTACTGTTTTAATGATTGTACGGTTGTGCGATTTACAAACCCTATCCGTCAAGGTAAAGTTCATGTGACGCTGTGCTACACCCAGAAACCGGCTTCTTTGTAGCAGTGAAAAAATTTCCTACCTATACTAAGTAAATTTTTGTTTTCGAAAAGAAATTTTCATCATGTCAGTGACGCGGATTTCCTTCGTGTAATGATACGATCTTGAGTGAATGAAATTTAATTGGAACCACGGAAATGTCGTATAATTTGTCCTAGGAAAATTTCTTTGGTGCGGGAACGTTAAATTTAGCGCTCGGACAACGAAACTGACATTGAAATAAGGGAGCGCCTCTCTGAGAGTACAGGGCGTCTTAAGCTGCCTTGCACCTCCCGGTCCCACTCTTGCATTGTAATGCAGCCTGAATCGATAACCTAGAGAGTGCGTCGAGTGGCTCCTTGTCCCGGCCCTGGAGAGTGCAGTGGGACGAGAAGGGAGCGGGGTGTGTTTGGGCCGCGCATCGCAGGCCCCAGGATCTTCAGTCAGAGCGGGCCAACGCTACAGAATGCGTTTAATAGGACGAGAGGAGAGGGGGGTGGGAGGGCTAGGAGCGGGGAGCCCTAAGGAGGTAGCCGGGAGGGGTGGGGGTGGGACATAAAAGTGAATGGAGTTATATCTAGCAAAATATCTGCGCACGAGGGTCGCCCTTCTAGCGCCCCGTCGTCCCCTGCTCCAACTTTCTCAGTTGCCCTCGCCTTCCCCCTCCCTTACTCCGTGCCTGATCTTTTTATCCCCACCCTACTCCAGCCCAGCAGTTCTAAAGTGCAGCCCTCAGAACGACAGGTGGACGGCGTCCATTATCACTGTAAAAAAATATATACCTGTTTTAGGGAGCTCTTCCTAGGAAACCAGGGGAGCAGTAACACAAGTTTCAGATTTTTTTTGACACATTTTGAGAGCTATTACAAAATGATCAGGACTCTCTAAAATGCATTTCTACAAAACTCTTGAAACGAGCCCCAAAAATTTTGAAACTTCCTGTTTCTCCATACGAGGGCTCCAGAAATCTGTAACTTTGTTTTACACTGATGAACGTCCATACTGGACGGTCCATACTCCTTGGTCTCCCCGAGGCTCTGGAAACTCAAGCACTTTGAGAGCGCCGTCCACTTCAAGTCATCGCCTCGTGGAGACTCGGAGATCCTGAAGTCTTTGCAATCGGGGGTAGACATGAGTGGCAGTTGGAAGTGTATCGGTGTTTCCGGCATGGGCTCCAATTAATGAACTTTCTCATGGACTTCTGTAGTATCTGTGCGTCCGTTACTCGCCCGTGCTGCTTTTTCCTTCCAGGAGAAGGCAGTGACTCAGGTTTGTAACGCAATACACGGCTCGAGAACTCTCAGCGGCAATACCTTGAGGCGTCGTTCCACGGGCCAGGCAGGATGGCAGTAACTTGACTCGCTCTGTCTGCGCCAACTTGTGCGATACAACGTGGTCACTTTCTTACATCGAACTTGAGCTTAGGTAGTTTTGAAGGCTGTCCTCTGAGTGGTTTGGAGACTCAAAGTTTTGTACCCGAATGCAATCTTAGTAAACAGAATGAGCATGAAGTCAAGACGGTAACCCGCCTCGGTGCTAGTTTTCGACTGAACATCGTTAACTGCAGCTGCCTCGAATAAAGCCCTGATAATAATGACTTCCAGGATGTCTCGTGGGATGAGCAGTGCGGCGGCTCCTGGCGGGATGTCCTGAAGGGTGTCCTGCTCCGCGCTGCCCGGGGCAGCTCCCAATGAGGGTCCCCAACGCGACGTGCCCCAGTTACCGCCGCCGCTGGGCTGCACTTTGATGCTGCACTGGCTTCGTTAACGTGTCAGAATCCCATCCTATCCCTTCTCCACCTCATCCGATTCGAGAGATAACCCTCCAGTGAGGCCCACCGTTAACCGAGACGACATGAATAGACGCACTCGTTGCCGTGTTCTCATGAGAGCTTAAACTCACTTGAAGCTTGATACGAATGTGGAAGTGGCTTTGAACGCGTTCGCAAAGCGTCGAACTAGGTCGGTTCACTTTGATAGAAACATCAGTATTGTTGATTGGAGTCTGTGAAAGTGATTAGTTAAAACTGGTCTCTAAATTGTGTTTTCTTCTCAGGGGAAACCAATTGGTCGCGACTTGAATGAACTGTTTTATACGAAAGGGAAAGGCACTATTCTAAATCTTCAAGAGATGGTGAAAACTGACAGCGGAAAAATTCATTTCCGGACCAGACCGCGATACTTGTTGAAATACACTATTCTTTTCTAAACAAATAATTTGTTTGCGAGTCAGTAGGGCATATCGACCAGAACAGACTTCCAGTCGAATTACACTACTGTTTTGTAAACAAAAATCTTTTGTCTACAGGGCAATAGGATATTCCGAAGAGAACGCGCTACGGGCCGGAATACCCTATTGTTTTTTAAACAGAGCATTGTTCTACAAGGCAATGAAATGTTCGGAAGAGAACGCGCTACGGGCCGGAATACCCTATTGTTTTTTAAACAGAACATCTGTTTTCTGGGCAAGTCATCATTGTGTTTTCGTAAATTTGTGTTCTCTTTCGACCGGCTCGCTCGCAAAGAGCCCCTGATATGTATTCGTTTATGTACTTAAAACTACGGTGCATCTGTGTAGGTCATGTCATGTCATTTGCCTTTGTTAGCTGTCTGTGTTGCGATATTGTAGAGAAAATTTCTGTCAGTCGTGTCAGTAATTTTAAAATTATGGTTAGTAAAGTCGGTCTGGTCCGGGTTCGGCCGTCACCGGTAGGCGAACAGCAACTCACTCGGCCAAATACGATTTGATATCATGGATATCCAGGCTCCGCCAGATTTCACCATCACAGCAGGCGAGCTTATGAAATCGGAAACACTTTAATGGCTCTGAAATGAGTTCTCGTCCGCAGCAACGTACTAGTACTGGGCCCAGCCAGCCAGCAGCCAGCATGCACTCTTTACTTCTCACTCACAACCCCCTCTCTCCACTTCCGCTGCCCCCGTCGTCCTGGTTTACGAGAAAAGTTGATCAGCGGATATGAAAATGAGGCTCACCTCGCCTCTCTCCACGCTGCCCCTGTACCCCCCCCCCCCCCCCCCCCCCCCCCCCCCCCCCCCCCCCCCCCCCCCCCCCCCCAGCCGTATAGCTGTGCATTATGAATCGCTGTCATCTCCGCAAAGCGGAATATGCCGCAGGAGCTGCCCTGCTCTTCCGCAGGCCTCTCACTCTGACAGGGAGTGTGGCCTCAGTGGGAAGCCACATCGACAAATCATTGACATCGAATCAGGATAAGGAGAAAAGCGCGTAAATAACGCATAGCAAAGCCTCTAGGATATTTTGCAATTCGCTAGTGTTATGTATATTTTATCCGAAAGAAGATGGAAGACAGAATTTTATTAACGTGGACGTTTGGGCAAAATTGAACAAAGCAGTGTAGGGCGCTTCGGACGTTTGTGCGAAATAGTCGAGGAAATAGTCACGCGTGGACAGCTAATGGACAAAGCAGCCCTTACTGACAATAACTCACCTCACGTCCTCATTGACGCGTGGAGTAGCGCCACATCTCGGGTCACTCGCAGCGATTGGTTGCGGCGAAAGGTCGGTCGTGTTCCCGTGATATTCACCCGCGTTTGAGAATCCCGCACGTGGAAGTGGATCACGTAGTAATTGGTTTCCCTTCGTTGGTTCAACCCCCGGCCTTTATTGAATTACCTTCCACCGTTGTAGCGCGGAGATCAGAGGTAGACGGTGTGCGCCGTGATGGGCCGTGATAGGCCTTGCGCGCTAATCTCGTGATGAAAGAGAGACGACTCGGGATGGAATTTTCCAAACGCGCATATTTAAGTAGATTTCATACACTGTTATTTTATGGACTGTTTTTGTTGGTACAGTTCAGTGGAGGTGCTTTCCAGAGATTTTTTTTTATGAGGCGTTCGAATATTAAAGATGTATCAGTTTGCCTTAACATATGTGATACGATGCGAAATGTTAAAGTTTTGGATCACAATTTTAGGTTCTCGTGGAACAGATGGGTTCCCGAATCCCATTTGCGGTGACGTCTTCCCTTTTATTAGCCATTGCTGCCATCACTGGCGCTGACACCCCGAAACGACACAATCAAAGAAAGTAACACTGGGGAAAAAGTGAAAGAGGGAAAATGGAACGGACAGGACATTGCAATTACTGGAGAGCAGGTCAAGAAGAAACAAAAGTAAAGACAAAGACAGGGGCGAAAAGAATACACATTTCGTGGTTGTGTGTTGTGTTGTTCTGCTCGCCGTGACGCTCGGCCGCAGGAAGAGACATCTCCGGCCGATCGCAACGTAACGAGGCCTGCTTTCACGGAAAAAAGTAAAAATCAGTCGGGCCGCGTTTGTGTAGCAACATCTCGTTGTTCCGAGCGCACTAATTGGTGCGGCCGCTCGCCCCGCCACGAGGAGGAACTTTTCATGTTCCTTCAAAAGAGGCCGGGCTACCCTCAGTGGCTGAAGGGCAGGAGTAAAGAATGGCGTATGAAAACGACGCGTGGTTTCGTCTTTCCCTGTGTCTTCAAGCTTTTCTCGTGTGCTGGGACGGATGGAGGAAGGGGCAGAATTATTTTGGGCAGATGACTGGTAGGAGGCTGCTTGCTTCCAATCAGCTTGGTCATGACGAAGCCAGAAGGCGAGGTGGTGGAATGTTACCTGTCTGCTAATACCACACTGCCAGCAAGTGTGACCGTTATGGGTCCATGTTATTTGAATG
Organism: Aptinothrips rufus; assembly: GCA_902196195.1. Taxonomy (NCBI): domain Eukaryota; kingdom Metazoa; phylum Arthropoda; class Insecta; order Thysanoptera; family Thripidae; genus Aptinothrips; species Aptinothrips rufus. The sequence continues at coordinate 3,580 of CABIKL010000943.1, read as the reverse complement.
CCTCTTAAAAAATTGGCTTATTACTTAGTAGCGGAAATGAAGCATTTCAGTTTTGGGGCAGTAATTGTCCTTTTGTATGGGGAGGGGAGCTTTAAGATATTGCCCCATTATGCGGATGGATACGGTCCTGTGTCTTCATGATCATTGTGTGCCCATCTTCTCATCGACGTACCCATGGAGATGTGTCCATCCCATCATTGTTTTGGACCATTTATGATGCAGCAGGGCACTCGCCTATTCCAATTAACCACCAGGCGCGTTCATCTTGGTTTCGAGTATACGCTGTACGCTCGCATACACCTCGAGCCAAACCTCAACCTTCGTGCTGCCCACCGCTCAGCCCAGACGCTTCCCATCCTCTCATAGAATGAGCAGTAAAACGCGCGCCTCCGAGCGAAAATAAAACCGCGCGGCGAACTACCAACCGAGCAGAGATGGCGGCACGTCTCGTCCAGCCGTTGGCCAGTCATTGACACGCCCCCGGAACGACCGTCAAACTGCGGCGCGCGGGGTGGAGGAGGGAAGAGGCGAGGAGAGGGGCTGATGGATGACTGCTGCTGACTGAGTGAATGTCACACCTCCCGCCCCTCTCCCGTCCCCTCGCCCAGGCGATCTGCGGCACATGGCGTGACCTATATCATGGGTGTAAAGAACCGAACCGTCTTCAAAGAAACCACATGGTGCATAAAAGAAATGTTTTAAACGTCACGTACGTCAAAGCCAAATTCATTATCCTTCTTAACTTTTTTTTATTTCTGAGTTATTTCTAAGGTTTATGGTTGGTCAGAACAAGTAGTCAAAAGCTTGCAGTGAACTTGAAAAAGGTCAGTGCTTTGCTGCGAATTTCTGTTTCATTCTCGCTTTAATTTCTGCTTGTGCTTCCAACAACAGTAACAAATAGGGGCTGTGAGTTGGAGATTATCCTGTAGTCGCTTATCAACGTGCTGGTGGTTTGCATCCCCAATCATCTTGTTTTCTGAACAGCGAATGAGAAGGTTTCGCAATATCTCTCCCAAAGGCCGCACCTCGTCCCCGCCTCGCCCGTGGTCGCCGCGGCTTTTATTTTTCGCGGCCGACGCGTGCTGGCATGTTGTGCTCATGTCCGCCCTCGAGGACACGAGAGCTCTCGGCGCCCCACTCGTTCTTGTACATGGGGGGCTAATGAATCCGTTCTTCCTGCGTGTGCGGAGTGGAACAGAGTTGGAGGACACTGTTTTCCGTATCGAAAGAAGATGGCATTAAAATAGTTTCACACAATTTTTTGCATTTTGTCACCAAATATCTTGGTTTAGTTTGAACTTTTGTGAAACTATATTATTTTTAGGGCTATTTTTGTAGTTGAATTCAAATTGAAATATAGTATAAATTGAATTCTATGATCTGATTAAACATGAACTTCTTCAATTAATCTGAAATGCTCTTAAATTATCAGTTGACAACGTTGTGAAATTGTTTGTAATAAGGTGATTCGATCTAATTTTAATTGGTGATGCGCTGAAAAAAAAGGAAGTGTTTTATCGGGCAATTTGGATGAAAAGTTTTTGTTTGTTGAGATATTTTCATTGTAACAGAACACCGGTTCTTGCATGGACTGTCTTAAATCTCTGGGGGAATGCCACCATCACTAGGTCCCAGCTATGACCTCAAAGTAGACTCCGGGGTCCACGCACTAATTAATGACGGATCCGCCGGCAGTCATCGAGCCCGAATCATTAATGACCCGAGCGACCGCGCACCGCAGTGCTGCGGCGGGAGTCTGCTGCCCTGCGTTAGTTTGCTGCTGGTTTGTTTCTGAATCAGGATAAAATTATGGTGCCTTCTTTTGTAGATTTAATTTGTCAATCGGGACCAACATTTTTGTTCGCGAGCAATCGGGAAACCTCCTATTGAAATTAATCAATTACTGTGCTGATTTATGTAACCGTGCCAATATTTTATATGAAATTCTGTGAGCCTCCTCTCTTTATCTTCAACTTCATATCTCCGCCTATCGGCCGGTCTCTCTCTCTCTCTCTCTCTCTCTCTCTCTCTCTCTCCGCCTTGCACCCGCCGCCCCACTTTCCTATCCACAGCTGGCGCCTGACTATGTACCCATCATGTCTGGAGAACCCCTCGCCGCCAGCCCTCTCCCGCCCCCGCGCTCCTACTACAGCATTGTACATTTCAATTAAGCTCGACTCTCCTTTGCAGACTGGGACTCTGTACTCGGGAGACAGTGTGCCAGTACTCTCTGGCGCCTGCAGCGTATTGCCTCGCATTTACTTGGGCCGCGCAGAGCCGCCACGTTCTCACCACATCCCTGTCGAACTGAAATTGTAAACCTCGCTGCCTGAATCGTGCGGAGATCCGTAGAGGAGTCTGCAAGCAAATCATCATCATCATCTTCTTCTTCTTCTTCTTCTCCCGACGCACTACGCATACAGGGAACTTATCTGCCATACCTTTCGAACGAACGTTTCGTCTTCATGACGAATGGTGCCTAATTTGACGAAAGAATTGTAAATTACATGGCAAAATTTGTCAAGAAAATTTTGCCAACTATGATTTACGTCCCATTCGTCACTACAGGCTTTGTGAAATGAAGTGATCAGTCAGCGCTGGGTCTGCTGCTGCTCAGGGAGCGCCTGGGAGGTTGAGAGGTGGGCAGGCCGGCGACACGACCGCGGAGTGGGTTGCCTATGCTCTCGTTCGCAGGCGCTCTGTGGAGGAGTCCCCCGAACGCTCAGACTCGCCTGCAGGACGGGACGGGGCCACTTGGCTACTTAAAAACTCGTGTACGTCGATTACGGTTTCATGTTTGAAGTGGGTCCCGCAGTGATGTGGCGAGAAGCAAGTGACTCAGCATGAAAAGATTTCTTAAGTGCAGTCGTAAATCTCCAGTCCCAAAGCAAGAACGGTGGCGCGTTTGGAGAGGACAAAACAACATACGCCGGTTCTCAAACTTTTGGGACTGGAGCCAAGGAAAGCATTAATTTTCCACCGGGCCAAAGCAACAAATTCCATCCGCCGTCTCTGTTGAGAGTACTAATGGCTTCTAACTGTTTTCCCACTTCAAAACTTACCGCAAACTGGCTTCGACATGAGCTATTGAAAAGAAGCATTCGGGAATGAATGATAAATGTATGCCATCGTTGAGATGTTACTGAAGTTCTTTCCAAACTCAATCTGACTTGGGTGCGATTCAGATTTTACGAAAACATTTAATCAGAGGCGGACGCGTGTTGGGCAAGACGGTCTCTTCGTTCCATCTCTTACGCTTCCCAACGGCTTGGAGAAAGCGGAGCCCGTTTCATTTTGGAATTTCCAGGTGTGGCTTTGACTAATAAGTCCGGAGCTCTCTTTTGGCGCCAACTTGGAGCAGAAGACAAAGTGGGGTGGAATTGGAGGGGGAAGTCTGCAGCACCGCCGGGAAGTTGAGTCGCACCTAATCTGAGAGCTATGCGAGTATTCAAACTTCCCGCGCGCTACCAAGTGGCCGTGGTGGAACATTTGCTTGTGCGGGCAGGGCAGAGCTGAAGAATCAGGGAGGCTGCCCCGAGACAAGTGTGGCTAGGAAATTGGGGGGGGGGGGGGGGGGGGG
>CABIKL010000942.1:0-17918 GCA_902196195.1 Aptinothrips rufus | reverse complement strand
TATGACTGTACAAAATTTCATGCTTGTATACCTTTTTGCCATTTTTTCCTCGCATCACGAGTGTACCGCTTGCACTATACTAGCAGCAATCACATGCAGTGTGTTGTCAAGAAAATTTTTCTCCAGGAAATCTTTATTAAAACACTGGCACCAATGTTAACCTAAAACCAACTTTTCACATTTAAAAGCTGAAACATTACTGAAAGAGTAAGAAAAATAACTCGGATTATTCTGTTTTATCTTTCGAAGCTATCCTGATTAGCAACAAGTTCATCTCTCCTAGATAGTTGATCAGGAACTTTATTGCAACTCTCAACAAGTTGTGAATTCAGAAGGTACAATAAATTGTCTGCATTAAAAGAAATGCTAAAAATACTCAAGTTTTTGAGGTGTTAACTTACAAGATAGCGCGATAGTAAACATAATACCTCTGCATCACCTCTTTTTCTTTTCCATCTCTCCGGAAATTGTCTTCATTATCACTGAAGGATGGATCATGAGTCAGCCTCTGCATCACAATGGGTAGCCAGGGTAAAATGACGCACGGGAAGAAAATGACAGATTTTTAACGTGAAACAAATAGCGCGACGGCATTTCTGTACGACCCTTCAGAAAAAAAGTCACAGGGGAATCGTTTACAGTATACAACAGTACCTGGATAATTTTGGCGTCGAGTGGCAGCCTGGCTGCGTCCGATGGAAATACGGACTGGAGGCGGTGCAGCACTGTCATCCAGCGCGGTACTACTTCCTGTTTCAAAGACGCTGCCTTCAAGCGTTCGTTCAAACCACTTGTTTTGAAGTTGGTGATTCCAGATCCTGACAACATGGAGTTCTGTCTTAATATGGGACTTTAGTGCAACCCGCAAGGGCCAATCCTGTTCTTTAGGTGTGGTAAGTTCATCAGCTTTTGCTAAGTGACTTCCTACGAAAGTGTTCTCTCTCTTCTTTGCCATGATTTCGAAGGGAGAAATCACTGAAATGACGTCTGTGACGTCATTCACTTAACTGTCGTCTAGGAATGAGTGTCCTATAGATTTGCTAGTTTTTGAACCTGAACCAAAAAAAAAAGTACGAATTCATATATAATCCAATTTACCGAAAAGAGTATTTTTCCGATATTGTGCAGGCATGCATATGTTACACGTCTGATCAACATGTGACAATAAAGGATATGTCATTCAAAAAGGTGTGTCATTGTAAATTGGGCAGGCGGGGCATATGTACTAGAATGAAACAAATTAAAATTGTATTTACACCATGTAGGATGCATTACGGCAAAGCTCACATTACTTGGCAATTTATAACTCACCACCTTGAGGTTGTACTTTCGAGATTCGCTGACGGGCCGTACCACTGGCCGCGCCGCTGGCCGCGCTCGCGGCGGCCTGTGCTCGGCCGCTGCTGCTGCTGTTGTTGTTGCTGCTGCTGTTGTTGCTGCTGCTGCTGTTGTTGTTGTTGCTGCTGACAAAATGACAAAATCTTGCAAGGATGGCAATATCAATGACTTTTTTGCTTGCCATGCTAGAGCAGTTCAGTATATATTTGAACAGAATGTTCTCAAAACTTGTGTGTTTCTGATTAGCGACGCCTTCTTTCATTCTTGTGCGAAAGTGTGACATCGAAACGACGTCAATTCGACGGTGAATTTCATCACGATTTTTCGTTAATCCATATGACAGAGATAACTATCTTACCTAGTTGAACTTGATTTTAACGCTCTGGATCATCGGAAGACTGGACCGAAATTGTACCTGGTTTCCACGATCTGTAGGACCCTTCTTTAATTTGTTCTTGAGAGATGCTAGATTAATACTTCTCTGTCTTGATCCTTTGATGGCTTTGACAGCACGGTCCACTTCCTCCAGCACTGCACCGCCATCTTGGCCGCACAGGTCTACCTTGGTTAGTTGAGTAAGGAGTTTCTCCCCGACAATTGTCAAAAGAATTGACTGACACAGAGTTCCTCCTAAAATTTGAAAACGTCGGCCACGCACCAACCCCCCGCCAGCAGCATTACTGTGTGTGGGACTAGGGAATAGACAGCACTGGTAATCATGTTACTTAAATACGGCCTTGCCTTTGAACTAACGGAGAGAAGCATGAACAGACACAGAGCAGCACAGTCAGCTGCCCGTCAAGGACAGGTGATTCGCTTACCTATGTAATATTATTGAAGGCGCTCAGCCCGGCCTCCTCTGCGGTCCAGGATCCTTTTGAAGCGTAGGCCACAGCTATTTTTGGCATAACATACTTAAAATATTTATGCTGGGTGACCCCGGTTTCCAGGACCTCGTCCAGGACGGCGGCGGTGGCGTTCGGAAGGCGTACCCTGATCAGATCAGCTGCAAGATGTCGGAGGCTGCGAGTGTCGCTGCCCCCACTCTCGTGCTCCAAAACTTCGTTGACCTCAGCCACGACTTGTGCTCTTGAAGGCTCTATGATGAATGGTGTGATGACCTGTAATTTCCGGTCCCGCACTATCCTCCCCTCTCCCTCTTCCCCCACCCTACCGCCATCAAAGCAGTTGCATGAGCGCCGAGGCGATGTCCCTGTCCTCCTCGACGGCGTGTCGTAGGCGGCAATCGGAGTAAGCGTAGGTTCACCCAACCTTAAAATATTCGATGAATGGCAATCATCAGAAACTTAGGAAATACGCAGTGATGGCAAAAGTACAATGCAAGAAAACGGAAAAAAAGCACGTAAAAAGAACAAAAAGCAAAAATTATGTAAAATTAAGAATTAATCGAACTTTTCTTGTTCTTGTGGTCTGCTACAAAAAGAAAAGAAGAACGTGGGCATACGAATCACTCCAGAGCCTCCAAACAGACGGACAGTGGCTCGCTTGTTGTCCGTCGCCGCAAAGCTGAACCGCTGGCCCAGCTCAGTCCGCAGCGCGTGTTCTCCAGCCCAGCCCGCTCCCAAAACAGCGGACGCTACGAAGCCAGTCTCTGGGCTCGCGCACCCGGCCGGACAACGTTGTCCAGAGCTCAACTCAGAGTGCGAGAGAGATCACGTCACGTCACTCAGTCACTAGTCACTCTAGCCGTAGGTTAAGACTGGGCACTCGGAGATTACACGATAAACAAATACGATGGCAGTTGCCAATCACCAATTTAAATATCGATTGCAAATGTATTTGTCAGGGGGTACATGCGGGACTGTGCGTAAATTTTATCATCGGTATTTTGCTTTACCACATTTATATTTCGTATTCATACTTTGACATACGAAAAAAATTGCACGCCTTTTACTTTGACTCAGAAAAAAAAATCAATTTAGACCCTAAGGTTCTTACATATTCATAACATGACTCCGAAAAAAATTCTATGTAGGATTCTTACATATTCTCACTATAAGTAAAAAAACTAAATTGGATTTCTATGGGTACACAACACACGTCAAGATATTTGCGTTATATTTGGAAAATTCATAGAAAATTTCAAACCTACTTCAAAACGTAAAAAAAAAAATAATTAATACACTTTTAAGAAAAAATATACTTTTAGAGCGCATTTTTTCTCAGCTCCTCGTTGCCTAAGCATTCCCGTAAAACCAATGTGTCATTAACAGTAGTAGGATGCATTGACGTCCTCTTGTGGGATGCCAGAGTACCTGCGTCGCTCAGATTGCTCTCACTTGATGCGCTGGTGGCAGGGATCGCTTGTATAATTTTCGCTACCTTTGCCATACTGGGAAACCGTGCTGTCTTCTGGAATTGGAATTTATTAAAATAATATTCGTTACAAGAACAGAAAAATCGAAACCAGGAGTCACGATAACAGAGTACATTTGCATTAAAGAAATGAGATAGATGCCTGAGTTTTCCACCACCATTGGACATCCGAGTCGTCCCCAATATCCGACTCCGTCATATTTTTGTACTTGTTCGCCTCGTCAACATCTTCCTCCTTCGCCAGCATAAACGACGGCATCAATATCAAAACGACATCGATAAGATATCGAAACGCACAATGCGACGTAGTTTTGATATATTTTCGACATCGTTTCTGGCGGTATTTTGTACTGGGAGGCATTCCAATCATTTTGAAGTAGAAATAAGGATACATCAAAACAATAGAATAAATATAAAAAAATAGCCTAGCTATCTTCATAAGGTTGCCCTCAAATCTTTGGATTGCTCTTATTTTGTGACTGGGGAAGAAAAGGTGATAGGCTTACACCTGCTGGTAGTGGAAATAGCAGTACAGGATCTCGAAGTTTGCAGCGTCCTGGTTCACTTCTCAGTTCCCGCATACGCTCTTCACTAACCGATACTGCATATCCTCGAAGTCAACGAACCACTTCCTACCTCTTACTCCGATCTGCCAGAAACCTTCGACGAGGTAGGATCAGGCCTGCCTCTCCGCTTTTGCTCTCCATGAGCACAGTACCACTCCTGAAAACATAAGAAGCAAATCAGTGACGCTCTTGTTAATTCATGAGGAGAATACGCCCATTTGAATATGTTTCTGGCGTAAGTTTAGTATCTTCTCAAACATAAAAGAATTGAAAAGAACGTCAGTAAACGTGCAAGAGACTTTTCTGGTCGTCAGAACTTCGGGATGACTTCAAAGGAAGCCGTTTGGGCGTCAGTTTTGACCTCTTTCGGACTTCCCTGTTCTACTTGGTTTTTATTATGGACATAGTGATGAAATGTCTCGTGAAATGCATTGCTCTTTGCAGGGATGATTTTGATTTGTAAAACTATCAGCAAACAGAAAAATCGGCATTGCTTACACGTCCCATGAAGGTGGTCACCAAGCGCAAGTCTTGGCGGGCGGTGGGCGGGTCTTGTGGCGTGCCGTAGTAGGTGGCGCCTAGCATTACTGCCCCGTTGTCCTTGGCTCGTCTTCTTTGCCACTCAATGTGGCGCTTGGACATCAATATGAATGAGTAGCACCCTGGTAGTACCAAGGACCTGACGAAGGTGTCCTCTCCGTCTTTCGTAAGGTTCATGCCGGCATGCTCATTGAAGATTCTCATTAAATCAGGGAATGACTCTGGCTGTGGAGGTTGAGCCGTTTCCTTTCTTTTGTTCAGGCAGCTTATGATACCAAAACGACATGCATGAACATATGTATATCTCGTGGGTTATACTTCTCACCAGCACAGCAGTTTCGGTCTAACTGTATATTATTATTATTATTATTATTATGCATTTCATCACAGTTTTTTGTGATACTGTTGTCTGTACTTACTTTGTGGTTGAGAGCCTGGATACCATATGACAATGTACATCATTGAGTTCTATAGTTTTCTGCAGCTTGAGTATTTTCTTTGAATTTCTACGGTCAATTTCTATGCGATCCGTTTAATACCGCGTTAGGGATTTTGAGTTAACGTTATGAGTGATCTGCGGCCCAGGTATGTTTGTATGCCATATCCTCCAGTGACCTCATCTCGGTTGAAACCTACGTCGTCTTAATGTATTATTGTACACACTCAGCTCATAGAACTATTCTGTATTAACATCCTAAATTAACCAAATCTGTAATGTCTAGTATTTGTGATGTATCATCGTTCTGTTAACCGTTGTTACCAGATCCACACAGTCCGTTTGACATTTAGTTTTCTATCTCTATATTGTTATTTATTGCTGGGTTGAAAGCCACTTTATTGTTAAATAAATTTTTATATCTGTTAAATCCAATGTATTGTGTTTTTAGGGATTTCTTTGGGAGGCTTTCCTCTGGCGCCCTTGTAAAATTGAAACCAAAGTAACCCACCCACTCTACTTGAACATCTGGCTAGTTTTTGAGGCATTCACCTCTAGTATTTTTCTGTCAACCAGTCGGTTTATTGAATATCATTCACTTTTAGAATGTAACCATGATGCACTTGCAACTGTGTAGAGACATAAGCGCGCGTCAGGACCTCGCGTCCATTGGCACTCTGACCTGCACGATGTCCCCCTTGTACTTGAAGCAGATGTGCGTCTTGCCGCTCTCGTCAGACAGCCGCACCTCCCCCAGCCACGTGTTGCCCGTGAGCTGGCGGGGGTCCGCGAAAACGGCGGCCTTGTCCAAGTCCATGGTGAGGTTCCGCAGCTGGTAGCGGCCCTGCGGCAGAAGACCCCGTCCATTTGTAATAGACCGCTGCAGCTCGTGTGTCATGGCGGGCGTCGTTGAATCTTTTCTCATATCATTGCACCGAAACATAGAAAGCATTTGGCTGCATCGATGTAGGAACTACGTTGTTGAATGTTTGACCAAATTTCTGCTTAGAAACTGATTTTTTCAATACTCGTTAAGTTGTAGTAGCCTTGACATTTCTTTGAGGTTGCATTAAATCTGACCTTCGATATTTTGTACAGGTTTTGTTCAGTTCTGTATAGTGCTTCGCTTTTTATTTGGTTCAATGATCAATATTCGCGTAGTGAAGGTCATCACGTTCGCAGGTGCTACAACTTGACGGCCAGTTGCCAAGCCAGCCCATACTTATTAATCGATTAAGATTGATTATGCGCATGAGTGAAATTGATAGGATAGGCAGATGATGAGGCTGAACTCTTTACCTTCAACTGACTGGAAAACAGTTGATCTGGCAACCATTCGAAAGTACCTATACTCTGAACCTCGCCTCAAAAATGGAAACGACCCTAGTCTCAAGCCAAACATTACCAATGTTTTGTCTCCTTGCTTTCAGATTGTCTGCGCGTGTGATTCTATAACTCACATTTTATCTTCGATTATGTAGACAGTGATAATTATTCAGCGTTTGTGTAGAAGTCAAGTCGGTCACTGGACATGAAGTAGTTTTGAAGGCCAAGAAGCAGATAAGCGATGCTGTATGCGATTAAAGGGCCAACATCCTTTATCCTCACCTTAGTACCAATTTGACATTTGGCTCTATATCAACACTAAGGTGCGAGACTTTACCTGCACACATGACAAATATTATTCAGCGCGGTGCACCAAATGTATCATTTTTCAGCAAATAGGGGTCATTTTAATGCTCTTAATATCAGTTTCTTCGTCTCAAGATCTGGCGGCTGACGGAAGCACCCCAAGCACCCCACTTGGCAGTTTGCAAGAATTGCGAAAATCTGTCCAGGACTCTTTGGCTCTTTTGCTTGGTGCTGCTGCATTTGACCCTTCGGCCATAGCGACTGCAGTTGTCAGGGTAGGCAACCCGTTGTATTTTTAAAAAGGTGTTTCGTGGTCGAACATTTGAATAACAATTACTGATAAATGTTGAAACAAAATTCACTAATTCATAATTAGTTCTATCAAGTTAATCATGCGCACTATGAATTTTGACTGATTATTAAATAAATGGCTACTGAACGTCAAGTTGTAGCAGCTTCTAACTTTCAACTGGTTACCTTTGCTGGGAGAATATTGATCATTGTGCAACAAAAGCTGAGCACTGTAAAATACTGTATCAAACTTGTGAAAAATTTCGGTGAAATCAGATATAACGTAGCTTAAAAGAAAATTCAAGGCTTATGGCTTGAGCCTTTGACCTTAATTGATCACTTTTACTTTGGCATTTTTCTTAAGACAACTCACGGCTTTGAAAGGACATCGGAACTTGGGATCGAATGCGTCAGTGACTGGAGTCCAGGGCATGCCCCTAGCCACAAGCAGGGAGCACACCGCAGTGCTCCACTTCCAGCTGCCGTAGTACTCGCACGTGTTGGAGGATATGCCGCCTCGACACTTGTCCACCTTGACCGACAGCTGCAAACGATCATACGTCCACACTGTTTTTAGAAGCATATTGATCAACATTCCTGGCGTATATTCACGAACACAACGTATACAGCGATGTTGATCAACGTATAAAACTACGTTGATGTCATCCAACAGTCCCTAGCAGTATTGTCCAAAAATCTTCTAGCAATGTTGGACACATCAACATTGTCCATCAATGTTGTTTCAACATAGCTGGCGAACGTTCTCATAAACAATGAACCCCCCCCCAGCACATATCAAAACTGAGGTAATGGATTTTGGCCATCAATTTGGGGAAGTATCTTAGAATCAATATATCCTGAAATACAGTGCACTATTTGAGAGCGCACGCTGAGCGGGCCGTAGAGCACACCACCCGGAACCCGGGATATTTTCGAGATGTCTGCATCCAAACCTCGCGTCTACTCGATACTCGTCCAAGCCACGTAGCAGCTTTCACCTCCCGTACCGCTCGAATCATCGGCAGTGTTAAATCTTTGCGAAGGAATTAGTTTGTATAACATATGCTTAAAATCCTACGTAAGTTGCGAAGGATTTTGTTTGTATTACAAACTATGTGCTTCATATTACAAACGATTTGCTTCATATTACAAACTTAACACGGTAAAAACGGTTCCTCGGAATCCCAGGAACGGCGGATGGTTCCTTGAAAGTCCATTGGAAAAGGATACGTGGTCCAAGGAATCATCCGCCGTTCCTTGGATTCCGAGGAACCGCTTTTACCGTGAAATGTAGCGTAACATACTATTTTAGTTTGTAATATGAAGCACTTCGTTTGTAATATGAAGCACATACTTTGTAATAGAAACAAAATCCTTCGCAACTTACGTAGGATTTTAAGCATATGTTATACAAAGCAGTAGTTTGTAGCGACTTAACAGTGAGAGACTAGGCCACCTTCGCTGAGTCGCAAGGATTGCAACTGAGGAGTTAAGGTTACGTGGTTTGGTACTGTGTCAGCAGGATATGAGTGTTTAATGTGGGATATTTCAGCAAACTCCGGCCGCCAGGTGCGCCGCTATCGTTGGCCACATTTTCCCTCCAGCTGATGATGGCACAGCGTTACATGGAGTGGGAGAGCCGTAAGCGACGATGCCATTTTGTACAAAACAAATGAGGACTAGTATTCTGTCTCCCTCGCACCCGCAAGGGCGCCGTTTACCGGCGTTAGCTAGACTTTTTTACGTGAGCGGACCTCAAACTAGGGGTCGCGACCCCATTCGGGGTAGCGAAGAAATTTTGGGGGATCGCGACAACTATGTTGGGGTCGCGGTTGGGCCGTGAAGCGCCTAGGCAGGTGTGCGAATTTCCCTGGACTTTCTTTTTAAAAAAGAGTGTAATATTATATAAAAATATATTATTGCAGAGGCAGTGAACCAGACTGAAACAAATGAAATTTTCGTTTTAAAAAGTTATCTCACTGTTATCGCTGTTCGACTTTTGATCTAAGTGTTCAGAAATTGTTTCTGTCATTATGTACTGACTGCAGTGACTGTCAACATTAAACCACGAACATACACATATGGGTTCCTACAAGACCCTAAGACAAAGTCGCCGGCTAAACTGTGATGTATGCACTGTATGCAACAATTACACAAGATTACAAATAAATGAATTATATATGTATAGTCGTTTTTCCGATATTTACTGGTCGGTCTTTGCTGGCGCGCTCCGAGGATCAGTGCCTGGTTAAATCGTGTTCTGTTCAGCTCGTCACTCTCTATTAAAATGAAAGGCTGCAAATATACGAAGGTCGCTGGCAAATTTTTTGACGACACATGCTTCGTAGATTTACAACATGTGTTGCACGGTTCGAGTACGAATATCACAAACATATTTTTCAAAGTATAGATTATGATTTAATAGCTATTTTCACATCCTTTTCAAGTCAAGCGGTGGCATATTAAGGTGAGATAAAAGACGGAAAAAAAAGGGTATTGTAAATTTCCAAAGATCTTTTTTTTTTTTACTATTTCTTCGTTGATTTACAATCGTTCTTTAGTGCAACTAATATGATGTTAATTGACCTTGGTCTAGTACTCGGCGGAGGCGTGGAATATGACGTCCGCGTCCACCAAGTAGAGCCGCTGCTGGTCGGTGTGCACCGTGTAGTTGTACGTGTCCAGGGTGTTCTCGCAGCCCTCTATCTCCAGAAACCGCTTGACAAGCTTGATCCTCGTCCGACCCTGCGAACAGGATAAGCCCTCGAGGCTCCGAAGGAACTACTGTACACGCTAGAGCAGCGGTTCTCAACCTGGGAATCGCGACCCCATTTGGAATCGCGTTGAAAATTTTTTAGGTCGCGCAGAAGGTTTGAGGGTTGCATTGGGTCTACCAGCAGCGGTTCTGTCCCGCAGTGTGGATCGGAGTAACCACATTTCTGACGAAAGAGCTTAAAAGTGCTGTTAGTAATGATGGCAAACAGCATGCAAGCACAAACGAAGCTTTTAAAACTTTGAGTACGATAAAGACAACAAAATTCCTTGTTTTCTGTTTTTGACATTTTCATAAGACTACAAAAAAAAAATAGTTGGGGTCGCGAATGGATCCAATAGTGGTGTGGCTATTATTCCGGTCTGCTGGTCAATATCGGGTCGCGACTCAAAGAAGGTTGAGAACAGACAACCGCTGCGCTACAGGCACGGACTGGCCCGGGCGAGGGGTCAGTCAGTTGGCCTTTATTTGTACACAGGATTACATGATTACATTGATTACATCGAATTACAAAGAATAACATAATCAACTGAGCTGACATTTTGTGTTTTTAGCCTGTTTATGACAGTTGCAGTACTGGATGGCTTCGGTTATCTTTATTTTCTATAGAAAACGAAGTAAAATATCAATGTTTCTAATAAAATGACAGAAAGTTTGTACACATGATTACATGACTGACTGACCACTCGGGCCCGGGCGGAGTGGTCGGTGGTCGGGGATCCCCGACTGGTCCAACTGGCCCAGCAGGATCCAGAGCCTCCAGAAGACCCCACTTTGAGGAGGCAATTCTATCGCAGCATACGAACCTACAGGACTTGCCGAGATGGACACGGAATAGACGCACTCGAAAATAGCGCACAAGTGCATTTGAAGGCGTCACTCTTGACTCTTGATTGGGTTCTTTTCCGGTCAGAATGAGAGTACACGACTGAAAAGGTCCCCGATATCAGGCGTTACTGATATATTAGAGCCTTTTGTTTGTATTTTAGACCACTTTTTTGTGTTAACTGGTGCTTGGAGACTTTGACTTTAATTTATGTCACAAGTTATTTCATAATCTTAACCACTAACATGTTAATCCATAAGGAACTCAAATATAGAAGTGATATTTCGGACAAAAGAAAATTCATGTATTTATAGCTAGTTTCCTAAACTTAGTACTTGAGGTCCTTAGTGATAGAAAGTGATCTGTCACAACCTCATAGAAGAAGCTCCGTTTTCCACAATTTGAAGCTTTCTGAATGTGAATCGAAAGATTATTTCAGCGTGCGATGACAAATAAAATATTGGGTGCACTCTAAATGTTCAAAAACATTCCGACGGAGATCGTGCGCAGTGAATGTTTCTGTATTCTCGAATGCTTCAGATCGAGGATTTCTCTGGTCGTGTACTTCCATTCTGACCAGGAAGGAAACGAAAAACCGCAATTTAAACAGAAAGTCAGTCTGGCACCTCGTGACATTCCCTTGTAAGATACATAGCATATAGATTTAAGCCATCCAAAGCTAAATCGATGCAAGTTCATACACAGCAAAATGTATTTTCATGCGTTTATAAAACAGTGTTAAAGTCTTCTGATCAGTAACACCTAGAACATATGTAGAGCACTTCCAACACAATTGAGGAATGCCTGGCCTGAGAAAGGATTATTTGCCTGTACTTGTCACTCATAAAATACACACCGTTTGTTCGGATTGGCCTTCATTCTGACTCCTGCGCAAGCGAAACGTTAGGGAATTTACATTTCAGATGCCTTTATGCCACGGCCACGACATGAGGGAAACTTGACCAAAACCTCAAAGCCATTGCAGGAAGTAATTTTACAGAGCGTTGCAAAAACTACATGGTCATGAGTCACTCGTTAGCTTACACTCTGAATTCCTTATGTGGGAACACCTACGTACTATGTAGAACTATGTAGAAGTCCGTTCGTACCCTACGTAGAGATTTGAGCAGCGGATTCATAAGGTATGTACAGCTTCGTTCGTACTATGTAGAGACTCGTTCGTCGTATGAACAGCTCCCTACGGATGACGTAGACACTGCAGTTCTACGTAAGGTACTAACGTGAGCTTTACGTAACAAACTGAGAGTGCAGGGAAAGAAAAGAGAAAGGGTCACGAAAATACCCCAAGCAATGATGTCAATCATTCCGCTGGTTCGTGGCATCACTGTTTTTTTCAAGTATGTTCACGAAAATAACGTTTCCAGCAACATTGGTCAACGTATAAAACAACGTTGATGTCATCCAACAGTCCCTAATAGTATTGTCCAATACCTCCTAGCAATGTTGGACACAATCAACATTGTCCAGCAATGTTGTTTCAACATGGCTGGCGAAATTTCACAAAAACAATGGACCCCAGCTCATATTAAAATGGAGGAAAAAAAATTTAGCCATCAATGTGGAAAAGTATCTTAGAATCAATATATCTTGCAACACAGTGATGGTATTTAATATGTATGTTTCTATCATCTAGTTTGAAATTGAATGTTGCCGCCACACCACACCCACCCCGGCCCCGTGCCTCTTGGCCGTGGCGAGCAGGGCGATGCAGGACAGGGCTGCGAGGACCACGAGGAGGCCGCGCCTCTGGACGCCACGACGACTCTCCGCGGCCATAGCTAGTGACGCTCTGAGGGACCTCCTCTCCTCTCTCTGCACGCGCCAGTCCGACACAACACGCCATCAGCCTAATCACATCCGTTAGTGTGGGAGAATGAGAGGGCGATAGAATGAAGCAATAAATGAGTTTTACTTTGCGGCCATGAAACGTGAAAGGGCCATTGTGGGCCCTGCAGGCGTGTAAGGCCGACTTACCTAACATAGAAACTAAACTCTAAAATTCTAAGAATGAACATTAAAAATTACATCCAGAGAGAGAGAGAGAGAAAGAGAGAGAGAGAGAGAGGGAGAGTAAGTTTTATAAACGTATTCATTGGGTGGGATTGAATGTTACAATAGGGCCAGGGAATAAGTAATTTTGTTACAAATCAAAATCATGCAGTGTATTTTGTTTTCTAGTTTTTGTGATTGTGATGCCGATGGAAAAATTTTTGGAAAGAGCGACAACGAGAGAGATAGAGAGAGATGCACAGTGAGTGGGTGAATTTGGAATGTATCAACGATCGAAGGCATGGAAGGCAACTCAGAAGTAGGCCACATTCTGAATTTGTTATGTAGAGCTAACGTTAGTAGCTTACTTTGAACTCCAGAGTCCACGTAATACGAAGAGCAGCCCAACATTATATGCACTAAACCTTACATAATACGAAGGAGAGTCCCCTGTGCTAGGGCTGCCCGCTGCTGAAACTTTACAAAGGTACCAACGGACTGCTACGTAGTATGAACAGCTTTCTACTCGAGGTATTGAGAGAGTATGATCAGCTCAGGACGGAGATTTAGGAGCAGTTGTGTGGATGTTATCTCCCGTCCATTATCAACGGGGCCATATACTTTAACGCAGCCGCGACGGGAAAGCCGTCGCGTGCATCACGATAGCTCCAAAGTTGTCACTTCCCGCTGCTAGACGGCGGCCGAATGCACCAGCATCCCCTGCCCGTCTCTCCCTCTCCTCTTCCCCTCCCGGGCTGCTAAGCGATCGAAACGCAATCCCCGCAATGCAGACAGTGCATGGTGGCAATTTGGAGGCCAAGATACACTAAAGATACAAATAAAAATAAAAAAAAGCTTCGTGTTATGGTTGTGACGGCCATCCTCGCAATCAAAATCAACACAGCCGCATTTGCACACCATGGCACATAACGTGGCATCATGGGCTCAAAGGGAAACTCACGAAGTGCCACGCTGACCTAGGATGCAATCTTCTTTTTCCTTCTTTTTTTTTCAAACTCAGAGACATCTAGATAGTAAATAAACTAGGTTAGGTGTTCGCCAGACAGTTGCCTCGCGTAGCAGGCACTCTTTGTGTTCCTGCTCAGGGTTGCGAGGAACTTATCTGCGGTTTCCGATATCCCCTGCAGCCTGGCACACTCCACTACTGTTCTGTTGGCCCTCATCACGATCTCGTTTACTTTGCTTCTCACCATCTCCTTCATCAACTTCGTACAGCGCGTGTCCTCTGCCAGCTCTTTTTGAAGCTCAGCTTGGAATTTGCTGATTTCTGTCAGGGTCTTCTGCAGGTCAATTTGATTCTCTCCCTCGCCATCTCCTCCTCCTCCTCCATCTCGTCCTCCGTCTGCCATCCTTCCACGTAGGAGCCTTAGGCCCTTCTAACGTGTCTAAGTCTGACTAGACTTGGGAGTTATGGTGTTCCCACACCTTTGTTGTTCAAGATCCGGAGTTTTATGGTGTACTTCCAGCTCCGGAGCACCGCGGTGAGTGTCTCAATTGGTTCAACGATTCTCCACTGTCCCAGCAGGGACCCACGGGGATTTCACCTGATAAACTTGGTTTCAGGGGGCCGAAGCCCCCTCACTAACAGTCCTCCCTCGAGAAGGAGCAGGTGTGGTTGTCGCTAAGACCCTCCCCGGAGCGCACTATGGCTGAATTTCACCACCTCTGGGCTAGGGTGGGTTTCCCGCACACACTCAAACACTCTCGAAAACACAAAAACGCTAGGACAAGTTAGCGCGAAAACAGTATCAGCATCCAAGCTCTGATACGGGGTACTTTGAACCAAAAGGACGCGTAAAATAGTACTTTTTTTTTCTTTTTTTTTTCATTCATCGTACAAGCCCGCTCTGCCTTTGGGCTTAGCAGGCAATGGCCTCTTCTTTCAATAGTTCTTCTTAGCGTAGGTGTTTTGCTTTTCTTCTTTACTTGGTGTATTGGCCTTTCTGATTCCTTTCACTCGCTCTTCTTAATAATATATACCGAGTCTGTGAATCGTTAGCTGTTAATATCATGAATAATAAATGAATATTCGGCACTCCGGCCAGGGTATGAGAAAACCTTCACCGCGTGTGTCCACGAGAGGTTACACGTTTAGATCTAGTCGTGCCCTCAAACACGCGTCCATGTCCGGTTTCGGCACCCCGAAGGGTAGTCGGGGATTTTCACCGCCGTATAAACTCCTCCCTCAGATACAATTGTATGCATCTAGGTGTTCATTTTTTGCCTTTTCGTACTCTTTTAAGCAGGCCCTTAGCTTGGTGGTCAGCTCATCCGTGGAGAATAGGTCTTGGTACTTTTGGTTAATGTCTCTCACGGGTTTGAAAATGTCTTTCTCCATCTTGCACTCCTTTACCACATGGCGAGGTGTGTGTACTGTGACCCCGTCACAGTCACAGAGGCTGTTGTCTTGTTTGTTTAACTTCACCAGATTCTCTCTATACAGACCGTGTCCCGTGACCGCACGCGCTGTCTCTCTATATATTGACCCTTTTGCCTTCATTCTCTCTGGGATGTTCGGGAAGGCATCCTTAATACTGCTGTTGCGTATTCCATGTACCTCTCTTGCCACACTTCTATGGCAGCCTCCTTTGCCTTTGCCTTGTTAGTATATCCAGGTAGTAGCTTTCGTGACTTCTCTTTGGCTCCTTGTTTATCCCAATACGTGGCCGCCCTTCTTCTTCCGTAAAGTAGTACAGTCAAACTTCAATTACCATTAATATATATTAGACAGTCGTACTAAGTGACAGTAACAAACATTCATAACAATCGAACTAAATCCCGCCTCCAAAAGAATAGAAATGTGGACACACGTAACAGGAGCCGACAGTACAAAAAGAATGACCAGGAGCAGAAAGAGACATTAGAAGTTAACGTTATACACTGACCGTACGAGACTGTACTAAACTGTTCAGATATTGATTTCAATAACAACAGCGGAAGGTGGGGTGGATGGAAAGGCAACCGGGTGAACCGCGAGCTACAGAGCACAAGTGCCTCGCCGCTCCCTTTTTCATTCCACCGCAGCACACTCATGCAGAAAAATATGAAATACTACCCTGCCGGTAGCAAAATCGACAACATGTCGGTTCTCTACCAATAAACAAGATGAGGCATAGAAGAGAGATTGCCGATCCAGGTCTCGTGACACTCACTTTAACTTAGCTGTGCTGTGTTGCTGGGGGTTATGGGATATGGGATGCCTTCATGGTGCCCTGGCTCCAAGGCCGTTGCCCACCGAAGCGAGTCCCATGGTCTCAGGCACCCAGGGTGCCTAGCCGCACATCTCACCCAGCAAGATGGCACAATGACAGTCAGCAGCCGAAAACCCACAAAAACACAAAACATGAGAAAAGTGGCTCAAAACAAGCACACATTCACAGAAACAAAAACATCTGTACAGAAGAGAACTGTAGAACTTGCGAGTGAGATGTAAGAGTGCAAGAGAAATAGACGGGGATCCCGCCTCTGCTCTCTGAGCCTTTATCTCAGTCGCACGTTCGTCAGTCCACCACTGCAACAACAGAATATAAACACATTCTACTCTCACTTACCTGCATGTTGAACTATTTAAGTCAGAGAGCGGTTACCAGGCGATACTACTTGTGCCCTTCGCAGATAACACAGGGCTTGTCACTGGCTGTGAAGGTAACTGAAAACATTGCGGTGAATTGGCCCAGTGGCGCAAGGTCCCAAGCCGGAGGGTGGTGCGACCCATGACCGAGACCCCCCCCCCCCCCCCCCCCCAGGAATTTTTTTTTGCTAACGGCACGTTTTGTCAGGGTGCTTTTCGTAGCCTTCATTCAGTCGTTGGCAGACAACTCAGCAGTGCAAGACTTCTCACAGCTGCAGTTTTGTTCTCAACTGATGGACTCCCACCGCGCCAATTATTGGCTGGTGCTGCCCGGGCCGTCCTGCCGCCCTTCTTTACGGTCCATGGTGAAGAAAGTCTGTCTCTACAACGCACCTCTTTCTACACTGTGGTCCGAGAGAGAGAGAGCCTCTAAATTTTATTGGCCTCTGGGTGGGACCCCATAGTGGCCAGAGTTTCTTGCTGATTCGGCGGCGGGAGTTTTTGAGTTAGAAGCGGAGGTGTCCGTTGGCTCCCAGCAGGCTTTCTACCGCTGGGACTGCCCTCTCCGGTGCATTTAGGACTTCCGCAAGGGTCGTACCCACGTTAGCTCGTTTGAGCTCTTTTTCATAGAGTACTCTGTCTGTAAAAACGCAGTCGTCGACAAGGTGGTGCAGGTCCGCCTCTCCCTCTCCGCACCTAGGGCAAAGGTCATCTTGCTGATTGAATATTCGGTTTTTATATGCAGGTGTTAATGCATGTCCCAGGCGCCATCTTATGAGGGTAGTTATTACACTCCTTCCAGAATTGATGTTATTGAACGAAGGTCTCCTCCTCACCTTCTCGATTTGATGAAGGTGTCTCCCTGGTGCGTCGGGGTCCTCCGAAGAGGCTTGCCAGGCTCGTAGTTGGTGTTTCCACCTCTCTTGGTAATAGGCCGTGGGGGGTAGGTTAATCTCTACCTGATCTCCCTCAACCCACGCAATATTCGCCGCCGCGTCCGCTGCTTCGTTGGGGGGCGTACGCCGTTTGCGCCGCGTCTACCTGCTCTAATCCGGGGCTGAACCCAGAACACACCATTTGCGCCGGATCGCTTAGGGGGCCGGTCATAATTTGTGAGCCCGGCGCAAATGGTACTGTAGGTCCGCCTGACATTCCTTTGTGAATGTTTGCCTACCTATCGGGCGCCAAGCAGATAATTAACGCATTTCTATTTTTTTCGCGTAGTTAGTCGAATCCATTACACATAAGTGCGCGTGCAATGGGTTGCTACCCAGTCTTTGAGATATAATTTTAATAACCAGAGTAAAGCGCGTTAATTTTAAATTACGCGTTTTTATTTATACATTTTTTAAATAAATGGATCGTTAGCACAAATCACAGTTATAATATCACAGATCGTCATACAGTCTGAATGATTCAAGTCGCCCACATAAAATAAGTTACAAATCACAGTAAGTACATCACAGATCGTCGTTCACACATAGTCCTTTTACTCATCTTCCTCTTCACGTGATTGCCTTCCTCTCCTTCTTACTGAATGGTTTAAGTCCCCCACGTAAAATAAGTATTCAAGCAGT
>CABIKL010000941.1:0-17950 GCA_902196195.1 Aptinothrips rufus | reverse complement strand
CCGATCTACCCCCAGACCTCCTCTTGTTCTTCTTCGCCACCGCCTCGCCCAGCCGGCCCCGGGGAGGTTCCCTCCGTCACCATATCCCTCGACCACTCCCTCCGTTGACGAAGAGGGGCTGCGAAATTCATCACAGCGCAACACCTGGCTTATTTACGTTTACTTCCCATTGCGATTAAATTCGAAATTTAAAAACAACAAGCCACTTGAAATGCCGTAGAATCCGAAAGCTTACTTTTCTATCTATTCCGCCGGGAAGAGCGTGAAAATCATATAGACCCACTGTGACCCCATTCAAGCAGGCAGCCTTCTGGCAAGGAGACGTAATCGACGCGTAAGGTAGCAGCAGAGCAGGGGGGAAAGGAATGGGTCAATCAGATCCACAGCCTTCCACTAAATTTAACGGAAACGAGGGGGCGATTGGAGCGGCGCCACCTGCGATCCTCGTCCGGCGTCCGCCACGCCCCGCCACGCCCCGCCACGCCCCGCATCCCTTCCTGGCGCTCTGCCCATGGCGGTAGTGTGGCCATGCGCGGGCTGCTCTGCTTCTCTTCGTCTACTATGGCGACCCCACGCCACGCCACGCCCCGCCACGCCACGCGGACAATAGACCCATTGAGGCCTTCCGTGCCATCTGCACTGTAAAGTGCGAGCCATGGGGAGCCAGGCCGCTGGGTTGTTCCACCCCACCCCCGCATTTTATGATGTAAAAACCGCGGTCCACTAGAGAAATAGAGCACTGTCAAAAAAAAAACCTGTTTTGGGGACCCCTTTCTGAGAAACATGCGAGAAGTAAAGCTAGTTTCGAAATTTCCGGGGTCCATTTTGAGAGTTGTACCAAAATGATCAGGACACTCCAAAATTCATCGCTACATAATCCTTAAATCGAACCCCAAAAATTTGGAAACTAGTGTTACTTCACCCGTTTCTCGCGAAGGGCTCCCCGCAAAACTGGTAACTATTTCTTTTTTACATGGTGTTCATAAGAGTCTGTTCAGATAGCCTAGTCAGCTCAAGTGCAAACCATGGTCAGTTCTTTATTGCATCCCAATGCAAGCGAAGTGATGCCGTAGGGCATTACAAAATGATAACAGAGCCTCAACTCTCTGAAGGATGCAACAAAGTGATTCTCTTTTATGCTGATATTGGCCATACCCGCCGCAAGCTGCGGTCTATGCACACCATACTAAAGCATATTCCACGACGAAATTCCGGCGCGTATCCATAAGGGAGGGGACGCGAAAGGGGAAAAGAAGGGGGAGTGGCTGGCTTGGTAAGCACAAAGTTGTCGAATTTGCCTACTTGCAGTGGCAAGCGAGGCATCTTGCCTACGTTTACACTAGCACGACATCATCACGAAGTCATCACTTGTGACGTCTGTCGAAGTACTCCTCGCGGTGACTACAATCGTGGCGTCCTGGAAACTTCAAGATGGCGTCCTGGTGACGGAAAGAGAACGGGACTATCGGTGTTTGTAAGCTATGTTTGTACGCAGCAGTTAGACTGACATCATAGTCAGTTCATCTCTATCGCTCTCCGTAAGACGGAAAGAGATGGACGAACGAGCACTCAACTCACAGAGGTCCTGGGTAAAACATAGCCCTAATGCCGTTATTGACACGAAAATCTCTCTACTCCCCATTCGAAAAATAGGGACCAGGTTCGACATATTCCGACAAGAATTAACAATAGCAAACTCAAAACAAGTACTAAAATATGTATGGAAGACAGTCGCATGCCGGCCCGTTAAACTAATAGGTTAGGTTCGGGGTGGGCTAGGAGAATAGAACCGAAATGAACAGAATATGTAGTAGATATGTACTTACTGGTCGTTTATGATACATATTTCCACCAATGTATATCATTCAGTCACTACGCCATGCAGCGTGAGAGATAACCCGAAAATTTCGCTTTTCGAATCGCGAGTCAAATTCAAACCGGAGGGCCACGGCAGGCCTACACGGAACTACTGTCAACTGTTGCAGAGCTCGGCTCAGCTCAGCTGTGGACAAACCGCCCACACTACGCCACGCCACGCCCCGTTGTCTCAACCAGTTGGTGGTCCATAGCTGGACTGAGCGGACGCAAATATTACAGATTATGCTACTTCAAATACACTTTCGATGGGATATTACTGCGTTTTCATGAAGCCGATAACCGGGAACAAGTTGTATATTCTTATGTTGGTTGTGCTCGAGAGTCGTTGGCTTCACAGGGAAGTACCACTAAGTTGCAGGACAAAGTAGAAAGAAAACTCAAATATTCTTTTAGGGCATTTAGCTAGCGAGTGCTCAACGCGGCGTGATAGCAACAAATCTGCGCATTGACCACTTTTAGCAGGAGAAACAACAACCCCTGTAAGAATCATCTACAGGAGATTACAGAACAGATACACTTCAACATTGTCTAGCAGGCACTTAATATATGCGAATGTGTTTGTGCCATTCATTAAATAGCATTATCCATAAATGTATTTGATTGGAAGAGAAAAACGTCTGAATCTGGATTTTGAGTCAACTTAACATCAGAAGAAAGAAAATCGATACACCACGTCTAAAGGTATGCTACATAAATTGCGGTCATAGCTATACTTTAATTTATGTATTCAAAGCTAGTTCCACCCAAGGAACAACAAAGGAATCAGAAAACTAGGTGGCAGGAATGCAATCACAATCTATGTGGAGGGTAAGGGCTGAAGGACACACAGCAGTGTGCAAAATGGGAAAAATAAAGGGATCAAGTTGTGACTGTTTTTTTTTTCCCTGTCTTTTTGTTTTGTTTTGTTTGATAAATATTTGTTTAAATTATTACTGCATAGCACATGTAAATCTCTGAATGAATGTTCATCAACTTTAAAGTTCCCATGACCTCCTTTCATCTCATATCAGCACACAACTGTATATCCTTATAATACATATGCCAAAAAAATAGAAGGAAATTAAGCTTTAGAATAAAATTTTATTCAATAAAAAGGTACAAAAAGCTGAGAGAGGTACAACGGTTTTGCTTCAGGTGTTTTGTCATCATGAAAAGCTGCAAAAAGCTCAAATATTAATTATCCATACATGTACTGAATAAACATAATAACAGAAAGGCTTCTACATCTAACATATTCTCAAAGTTGTACTTGCCAAGGAAACATATTTTATTAAAAAAGAGAGCGTACTTTGACATGGACAAGGGTCAAAACTACATTAAAACAGCAACATCTGCAACAATAAATAACTTACTGCCGCAAAGAGGTGAATTTTAATACTAACAGGGATTTTTCGATTAGACTGGCAAAAAAGCTGAGTCAAACAGCATGTTTCCAAATTATACAAAAAAATTTGCTTGGAAAAGCTGTTATTCGGGACATGGCGGCAGGTGTTAGTCAAGCTTTAAAGCATGGGGGAACTCCATCATAGTCATGCAAGCATGCTTCGCGAATTATATGTCATTTCTCATCTCAAATCTTCATAGATTCAACGTGTATTTGCTGAGCAAAGATAAGATTTGCAGGTTAAAGTACACACCACAGATCTGGGGAAGGGTTGGGTCCAGAGGGAACACCGCCCTGGAACCTTTCCTCGCTCTGCTCCTAGGTCGCACATAGAAACACTCACAGGATTCCATATGGTTAATCTAAGTCTGATAAGGTAATAGAAGAACTCAGAAGAGCATCAAGGCTTTAGTCTTAAGCGGTCTTAAGCGAAATTGTCTATAACTCCCGAATAAATAGACAAACTACCACCCGTCACCGGCGCCATGGTGAAGATTTCCTACAAGTGCTGCTCCCTGGCGGGAAACATGGAAATTACCATTCCGCTCGTGAACGATTGTCATTTGTTGTGATTTGTTCGAAAGTTATCGCCCACCCACGTAAGGAAATGAAGAAAAAGCTGGTGTACTCTTGACATGATCTGCTTTGCGGATCTCTTCATTAAAAATGTACGAGGCCTACGAATGTTCTCAACTGTTGAAATTAAGTGTGCAGATTGAGTGTATAGCAGCTTACGGTGAGTCATGACATTCTAACCTGAAAATCCCTGTTGTTTACGTCGGCTGCGACTTAGAACTTGAAGGTGACAGGTGACATTTACGGATGTCTTCTCGTCAGAATTATTAAAATTTTGTAAACAAATGTTGTACTCGACAGTTTGTCTATACTATATTTTTTATGTTGGACTCTCTTAGTTCATTGATTTGTTGAAATTTAACCATTTCCCACAAGACAATCAGGCTACACCACATTGTTTATCTTAAACACTCTTAGCTCTTGGCTGTGTCATTTTTGATCATTATTTTGCTCTTAATTTCGTCGTTTTTTCTTTAGATGACTTCCTACTTGTCGGAACAAAAGTTGGTCACTTACTTATGTATAGTATCTCGAGTAGATACTCCGACAACAAAAATGAAGTTCACCTTCTTCGATACAACAAAACATTCAGTAAGAAACCAATTCAACAGCTGGCTGTTGTGCAAGAACATCAACTTCTAATTAGTTTATCAGGTAATAAAACCTTGGGTCCATCCAAAATTGTTTTCAACTAGGTTAGTCGAAGAGCGCTAAATATTCCTGTCCTTGTATTTTACAGATAATGTAATATGTGTTCATGATATGGCAGTTATCAATTTTCCTACTCTCTGCATTGTTCCTGAAACTAAAGGTGCCACATTGTTTTCTTTGGATATTCAGGTAAGTTTAGTCGCTAGTGCACATCATTTATGTTGAAAAATCTCAATATTCTTTGGATAATTCAAAATTTGTTATTTTTAGAGAACTGTTACTCAAACTGGTGACAAATCAGTAATAGTGCGCATGTGTGTAGTAGTAAAGAGAAAACTACTATTATTCTATTGGAAAAATGGTGCTTTTCACTCACTGATGGATGAGGTTTTGATGCCAGACATGCCTAAGGCTTTAGCATGGATAAAGGAAACAATCTGTGTAGGTTTCAAAGGTGACAGTGTTTATATGCTGTATCATGTAAGTGTTTATTTCCTACAAATCTCACTCTTTATTATATGTTTTCAGACCTTCAAGTCTATGATTTTCACAATGATTCAATTTTCTTTTTGTAATCAAACAGCTCAACAGGGATAGCAAGAAAGATGAATCAAGAACATCACTTTGCCCTCCAGGTAACCGCCAGCCCAGTGTACTCAATATGAATGATGAAGTATTTATCCTGGGCAAGGATAATCATTCCATATTTGTTGATACTAATGGAAACCCGGCCAGCCTGAAGCAGATGAAGTGGGACAGTGTTCCTAGAGATCTTGGTACGTATGATAGAGCAGACCTTAGTTGATATTTGACACCTTGTTGCAACAATCAGCTATCTACATTCGTCTCCCTATGAGGTGACCGGGGCTAAAGTACAGATAGCCAGTTGTAGCCAAGAGGTGCAAATTTGATTCCTTTTTGTTCCCTCTCAATAACATTTTCATTTTCTTTGCAGTGTATGATGAACCCTATTTAGTAGCTCTTTTCCCTGAAGCTGTTGAAATAAGAACAGTGGAGCCATCCCTTTTAGTTCAAAATCAGGTTCTTGAGGAACCAAGAATTGTTGCAAGGTGTCGATCTGGACTTCTGTACATAGCATCTAACTCCCATGTTTGGTGCTTACAAAATATCACCTGGAGCCGGCAAATTCATTTTCTGCTGGAACAGAAACAATTTCAGTTGGCTTTGAAGATAGCTGTAAGTTTAAAAATAAGATTGTTTTTAACTGAAATATTATACCCTTAGACTAATTATGTAACCATTTGCTCCAATTTTGTTTTGTTTTTACCTTTTTTAGAACATTTCTGATGAAACTACTGATGACAAAGCTAAAAATGTTCATCAGATTCAAACATTATATGCCTATGACTTATTCAATAAAAAGCAGTTCAAGGAATCAATGGAAGAGTTTCTTAAGCTAGAAACAGGTACAAATTACAATATACATAGCGGGAAATCTTATTGTAATGGTTAAAGATTTGTTGATTTGTGTACTTGTATATGTTTAACAGATCCCTACAATGTTGTCAAGCTTTTCCCTAATCTCCTGCCCCAGAAAGTTCGTCAGAAAACACAAACAGATGCCGTAGTTAAGTTTGATGATATGGATTCAGAAACTGGATTGCTTGCTTTGATTGAATACCTAACAAAAGTAAATATTATTCCACACCAATTTATTTTTCGCTCAACTTGTAATCGTTATTTCAAATGGTAAATGCTAAATGATCCTTAATTTTCTCTAAAGGTGAGGCTGAGTAAGAAAGCTGAAAAGGAGAAGAAGGACAAAGAATTCGCTGAGAGAGAAAAATTGAGAAAGTTAGCAAAATTATCTGAAGAGATGGAGAAGAAGATTGATAAAGAGAATGTGGACTATGACAAATTCTGCAAGGCCACAGAGCAGCTATTCCAGATAATTGATACTACTCTCCTAAAATGCTATCTTCAGGTTGGTAATGAAAGTCATCCTCTGTTTATTTTGGAAAACTTTCAAATTTACCATCAAATATGAACTATTGTACTTAGTCCATCTCTTTTCTAGAACTTTCTGTTATTTCTCATAAGCTTTTAATCTCTATTCAGTTTTCTTTGTGAATTCCATTTTGTGTTTTGTTCTTTTTAGATTTCTTAATTTAATTGCATTTGTTTTTTTCTTTCTTTCGTTGTCTTGCAGACCAATGATGCATTTGTGGCTCCTCTGCTGCGATTGAATCATTGCAATTTGAAGGAAGCAGAGAAAACGCTGAAGGAATATGAAAAATATAGTGAACTAATCATATTATACCAGACTAAAGGTCTCCATAAAGAAGCACTGGACTTACTTCAAAACCCACCAACTCAACAAGATACATCTTTACATGGCCATGAGAGAACAGTTTTATACCTTCAACATCTAGGTGAGCTATTCTGTATCACTAGAGAATATGTCGTCGGTTCCTAACCACATCTCTCTCTCCTCTCTCTCTGTATGTGTCTGCTAATGCATCGTTTTGCTTCTAGGAAAGGATCACATAGAACTCATATTTCAATATGCTGGCTGGGTTTTAGAAAAGCACCCCATGGATGGTCTCTCTATTTTCACAGAAGATATTCAAGAGGTTGAGGGGTTGCCTCGTCCTAAAGTTCTTGATTATCTTCTGCGTTTGCATAAAAACTTAGTCGTTCCTTATCTGGTGAGTACTGCTGTTATATTGTTTCTTTTCAAAGTTTTATCATCTGAAATAACCATTTAATATTGTTTATTAGGAACATGTTATCCACATTTGGCATGATAAAACCACCATCTTGCATGATGCTCTGATACATCAGTATAAGGAGCAAGTTTCTGTTTTATCAAATGCCGGAAAATTAGCTGAAGAGAAGGCAGTTCGTGCTAAACTGTTGGCGTTTCTGGAATCGTCTCAATCATACTCTCCTGAAAAAGCATTAGTTCAGTTCCCTTATGACAGTATGTGATGATAATTTGAATGAATATTTGATTACTATATCATTTCAATGTTTGTTTCACCAATTTGGCTGCATTCTTAGTCCTCTATGTGTATATATTTCAGGTATGTTTGAAGAGAGAGCTGTTATTCTTGGAAAACTTGGAAAACATGAACAGGTTCTTTCAATCTATGTTATGATACTTGGTGATGTCAATCGAGCAATACAGTACTGCAACCATGTTTATGGCGATAAGAGAGAAGGTTCAGATGAAGTAAGCACTATCAAGAGGAGATAAGCTGCTCCTTATGCTTTTACATTTGTTAATATTGGAGAAGTAGTGAACTTTATGCTTTCAATTAATAACTATTGCAGGTTTATGTGCTCCTCATCAAAATGTTAATTAGTCCTCCTGATAGCTGGTTAAGAGGTGTTCCCGTTTCTCCTGCTACTGCTCAGCCAGATCTTGAGACCGCGTTGAATCTGTTGGAGGAACATGCTTCTAAAATACAACCTATTCAGGTAACAACAGCATTCTGTCTCTTACTTTGTAGCTGGCCTCCATCGAAACAAACATAAGTGCATCAAATCTCCCACTTTTCTTCCCAAAACCTCATGAGGAAATATGTATTGGAAATTTATGTGTTGTCACAATGTCTGTATTAGCTTTTTTTCCCCCTTTTAAATCCTTCTTAGGCATTGGAAGTGTTACCAGATACAGTTCCACTTTGCCGTATTCGGCATTTTCTCCAAGCTAGTCTTCAAAAGCAGCTAAATGAACGCCGACATATACTTGTGCTCAAAGGTTTAACATATGCAGAAAATCTACAGGTAAGTCAACTCTGACACTGATACTCTTCCTTGTTTAGAGGACAAAAGATTAATTAACGTCCGAGCAGAAATCAAAAATAATAAAATTTGTATCACAATTCTCTTCTATCCCATGCTGTAATTTTCAATAATTCTTTTAATTTTCAGCTGCAGGAATTGAGGATGAGGTACGAATCTCAAAGCATTAAAATGACTGAGCTAAATGTTTGCTCTGTTTGTAAAAAAAGATTTGGCAATCAGAGGTAATTATCTCATTGTTCTTTTGCATCCTTAAGCTTGAATTGAAGTATTCATGTTATTGTAATCTGATTGATTTCGTTCATTTTCTTTTATTCCAGTGCATTTGCTCTCTATCCAGATGGCGACATTGTTCACTTTTCTTGTCAGGACCGCAAGGTAAACCAGTAAATATTCCAGTACTTCTTAGGTCCGGTTGTTGACTGACACCTTGTTCCATTTCGCTTTTCAAATGATGGGAGTAACATGCACTCGATTAAATCCAGAATAAGCTGCATATGTGAAAGCAGCTGTCTTCACTTCAAAAAATTCTTTTGGGCAAAACTTAAAAATTATTTTACTTTCTGAAACTGGCTTATAACCAATATGTAGTACTAAGAATTTGTTATGAAGGTGTAAATTTTTATTAAGTCTTTTGTAACATACCAATGATTTCAAATTTTATATCAACTTGATAATTTAAAAAATGTGTGAACCTTTAGAACCTGTTTCTGTCAAAATCAATTGATAACTTGCAATGTTTTCATTTTCCTGCAATGTTTGCAACAAGCTAGGCACAACAACAATTAATATTGCCATGGCAGATTTTGCCCCATTTATCCTTGTAAATGTTATCATTTAGTATAGTTCCTTTTTAAAAAATGTACAATATTATGGTTGTTGTGTACAACTTTATCTCTTTGTTCTGTCTGCTTTGTTTTTGTGAACCAACTTGTATATTACGTACAAGACGTTCAGTTTGAATTCTGGAAGCAGTGTCCATCCAAAGTATTTCAATGGTGTCTAGTTATAATGAGCTTGTTGTCTGATTTCTTGAGAATGGTTTTCATTTTGTTCAGATTTGTGGTGTTTTTCCTTGGGAGACAGATACATGCAGACTCTTTAAAAAAAGATGTGAAATTTTCTTCTGCATTTTTTTTTTAATATACCTATTAACATATAAATATTGTTTATGTAAATTCTTCTAGATGTTGGATATCATCATGAAATCATATGTGCTATCATTTGCCATGCATCTTGTATATGATGAGCAAGTAATTGTTTTCCTTGTTGTTTTCGTCAGTTGTGGTGATAATGTCTGTGATATATTTTAAAAGTTGACATGTTCTGTAATTGCAAGGCTGTTGACCTAAAAGATTTTTACCTCCTTTGTAACTCCTTATACTTAAAGTCTGTGGTCTTTGCATGGCTTCCTGCCGTACAGGAGATTTGATGTCATGAACTAGGTAGTTTGTTAAAATATTTTTGTCGTGTTGTGAATGCTCTACAGTTTGTGCGCCTCTCAATCATGTCACTTTTCGAGATAAATATTCAGTCATCACCATTTACTTTCACTTGCAAATTCATAGTGTGTGTTTGCTTATCAGCTTTTGAAATTCATCTTTTAGTATAACTTTCTCATTAAATTGAGTGTATTTCGTATGGACTGATTAACTCACAAATATTGTCTTGCAATACTGTTGAATAATACATTTTGTATGCTGTGCTGGTCAGCTGACTTTTGCAGATGACTGTTAACTGACTTATTGTTGACAGTATGACAAAGGACTGTAACTACTGACAATAACAAACTGTACTGAACAGCACAAAAATCTTTTAAATAATTTTTTGTTTGCTCATATTATTTTGTGGTGTTTTGATTTGATACCAAAATGGAACAGGTGCTTTGAAAAAGTATATCTTGCAATTATGTAAGCATTGTAAAGATCTTAAAATTATGTAACTTTGACTTCTGATTAAGGTTCCAGCTTGTCTTTATGTATGATCATGAAACCAGCGAGGATAGTTTTATCTTCTTTATCCGCTTCAAAGCACCATTTGCACAGGTCTAGTTGTGTGGATCAAGTTATCTTTGTGATAAGTGCAATTATGATTGTAAGTCAGAAAGCTGAGATGGAATAAATTTTAAAGAAGGACAGCCCGAAATTTATCATTTTTTAAGAAAGAAGGAGAGGAAATACACACTGTATTCAAATTAATGTTTTTAGTTTTCATTAAGAATACAAAAGGTTACTTATTTATTGCATGACTAGAAGCATTTAGTAACTCATACACTTCTCATGGCCACAAAAAGGAATTTAAAAAAAGAAATACGAAAGATCAGCAGTGAGCAGCAAGAAACTACTCAGCTCAAGGTTCTTCACAACGCCTCAAAAAATTTAATGACATAAAATAACAAGCAATAATATGCAGGTAATAAAGAAAATTACAAACTTATTTAGTAGAATACTAGAACTACAACTCTGCCAGCATATTGCACCACCAGGTTAATCTGCTTGAGTATCCAATCCATCGCCTGAAAGTGGGCGGCTTTCATTTGGTCTTCCCTCTGCGAGTAAACGTTAGCTCTGCGATGTTTCGGCTGTCCAAGGTGCCTTGTAGGTCGAAAACTTAACATTCGGATTGTTAACCACAGCAAACGAATCTACCGAAACGGTCAGGATCAGAATGAAACGGATTCATCAAGTTGGATGGATGGAGTAAGCTGTCGGGGCTCCCGGGTCTACTATGACTGGGATTAACGTTGCGATCGGCCGAGAGATCGCGCGAGATGCGCACATCGCTTCGCAGTTGTTTCCCGCATTGCGTCGCAATGCATTGTGGATCTTCGCCATCTTGGTTTCCGTACGGCTCGCCGTGTGACGTCAAGTTCGGGCATCTCCGGACGAAGGAAAATGTCTCTGATTGGCCGACGAGTTTCCCCGAATGGGTCAATGTCGGAGGCATCCGAAATTATGGTGAAGTGAAATTTTCGTGGGTTTAGGAGTGGTTTTATTCTATTAATTTATTTTATATAGGGCTTTCTTTGAAGTGTATAAAGTGTAAGATACGCGTGCTATTTTTTCCGAGTGAAAAATACTCTATTTCATGACCTGAAACATTCTAAGTGAAGATAGACTACAAGACTAACACTTCGTGTGCAAAGTGTGCAAGGGTGTTCTCAGATTATGTGAAACATTCGAAGTCCATGGACTTATGTTGGGAGTTCCAGACATGAGTGGACGGCCCAGAACTACTTCCTTTGCTGAAGGAAGCAGACAACCTAACAACCCCCCGTTAGGAGGCATGAGAGTATCCAGTAAGTAATTCGGGCGATCTTCTGCAGTGACGTCGTTTAGTCGTATCACTGTTCAAATATGGCTGCTCCTGGTATCAGAAGATGTGATCCCTGCCTCTAACAGTTTTTGCCAATACTTGGAAATGTCGAAGAAAATAAAGTTTGACCGGGGAATCGTGCGCGGCGTACGCGCTCGAAATTGCGCGCTTGTCAGGCAGATTGCAGGTTTCTGGGCGGAAGGTGCTCACACTAGGTTGTCAGGAAGGTTAGCCTAGCCCACGACACTCAGGCACAGATGGTTCGTTCAGTGTCCAGTAGTTCGTTTAGTGGTCAGTAGCGTACCGATTCCAGTGCCCAATCGATTCAGAAACTTCAAGAGGGCCTTGGTCATCCACCTTCCAACTAGTGGATGCAGAATAGGTCAATTGGCTGTTGCCTAGGCCAGCCAGGGCCATCTGTACCAACTATTAGAATTTGGGATTTTCCTCAAATTTGCCTGTATTTAGAAAAAAATTTATTCTCCGGGAATGATATTGTGGACAGGTGCTCATCTGGGATCTATGAGGAAAGGTAGGAACAAGATAAGGCTCTTTTCATTTAGCCTTCAGATGATCTGCAGTTGAGGTTAAGCCATCATGAACTTTATATTTTTTTGTAATTTTTTTTTAATGCCGGAGTACCGTCTCAACGGTTTAGTAATTTTTCTTTTTGTTTTTAAATTTCAACTTTTTTTTTTATGAGTGATTTACATTGTGCCACTCAAATTTATCAATTGATGTTCTAAAGGAGAATAGACAGTCTGTCTGATCATGGAGCAACCATATTTGTTTCTACTGCACATTCTTTAGTCTGCTACACTACTCAGCAATCTTTTATTCAGTAGAAATTATCTCTATTACATTTCACACCTTAACTGATTTTTGCATTGATTTATATCTGTTTTGCTCTCTTTGTATTTCCCCTTATTTTTTTCGACTTAATTTAATTTTTTCTTCCAGGTTAGTAGTTTTTAATTTTACGTTTCTCTTGCTTCTTACTTCTGTTTCAATTTTATTCTCTTACTGTCATGAGATTCCTTTCTTCTGGAGTGATGAAAATTTGTATCTTTGTCAAGTTTTGCTTTCTTCTTTGCTCGTTTAGTGAATCTAGGGATTTTACAAGTATGAACAATTTGAAAAAAAAAAAAAAAAAATTAGTTGAGGAACATTCTAATGAAGTTAGGAGAATCATAGGTGTGCTGTGGAAACTTGTGGAAAGTTTGATTTCCGACTATGAAGAATCAATTCCTCTCTCTTTTTTTTTAATTATCTGTTTCTTCTTTTTTCATCATGTATATCTAAATGCAGTAAATTTGGGATCTTCTTCTCTAAAATGTTGGGAGTTTCATTTAAGACAGTTTGCAAGAACACTAATACCTCAATTCATATCACTTCTTATTCATCTTATCTTCATTTAGTGAAATATTTTATTTTCAGCTTGATCATGGTTGTCATTTGATTATTCATTAATTTCACCTGTGAATTTCTAATTATTGTATAAAAATAGACTGCAAACTATATGAGTACTCTGTATGCATGTTAGTAATCTCATTATTTTCTCATCTAAATGTCTGTGAAACCCAATTTTGTCACTATCTTATTGATATGTTATAAGCAATTTTCAAATGCAATGCTCACGCTTGAATGTACTCTATTTTGTAGCTTTTGTCTTGCGAGCAAGAGCGCAATCGTCTTATGCCCTGCGCCCTGCCGCCCTCCCTGCCACAGAAAGTTTTGTTTGACGAAGTTGATGTATTTCTTAACTAAACAGACCTTAGAAGAATTGGAATATTACTGTGTTTAACTGTGATATTCTTCAAATCAATTGCCTGAATCTCATTGTAAGTGCTCCAGTCCAATCTAATTTCTTATTTATTTTGGTTTCAAAATGCCAATCATTTGTATACTGAATTTTTGAAGATAGAGAAAAATGTGAGGGATACCTCACTATTGAAACAAGCGCACGCTGACTGGAATTGACTGGAGCAGTGTAAAGAATTGACTGGAGTCTAGAACATGAGATAAGTTAATAAAAATTAGTGTTAAATTAGTATTTTATTGGGATTTTATCTCTATTATTCCAAAAAATCAGACGACTAAAATTACTGAAAAAGTGTCCAGACAAAGAGGCAGGGAGGTACTCCTCAAAAATACGCCCCCCCCCCAAAAAAAAAAGAAAAAGAGGGAAAAAAAAGAAGAAGCATCAAAAACACTTATACCCTTAATTAGGATGGTTATGATAGCTTTCTAATTATGCCTTGACAGTTGTTTGATTATATGCAACAACTTGATATTCTTTTTTACGTAGTGGTCACGCTTAAATTATTTTGATTAAAATGTTAGGTGTGCACCTATTTCAGATGGATCGTATTCTTATTGTTGTTGTAAGCGCTTATATGAGCACTGCTATTTGAATACTGTGCATTCAGCTGGGATGATCTGTGGGGCCCTGCCCTGCCCTGCCCTGCCCTGGTGGGGCTCGGGTCGCGTAGAGCTTGAAGGAGATCGCCATTGCCAGCCAATAGGACGGGGTCAGATGCCTGATCAGAGAGAGATAGAGAGAGACGAGTCTTAGAAAGTATTCGAATAATCCACCCCTCTCCTTTCCGCCCCTGGCCGCTGGACACACGCCGACGGCGTGACGCCTGGACCGGCAAGAGGCGGCGAGGTGGGGGCGGGGCGGGGCGCGGCGGGGCGGGGCGGGGCGGGGCGCGGCGGGGCGGGGCGGGGCGGGGCGCGGCGGGGCGGGGCGGGGCGGGGCGGGGCGGGGCGCGTCAACCCATCCGCTCCACGCCCCCCTGGTTAAGACTGATTCACATTCTCAGATGCTAGGCTATGTACATTTTTTGTAAGTTATGGCGCGTAAAAGAATGTGTGCATTCATGAGGGGTTGACAAATTATTTCATAAGAATTTGCTATGGCGTGCTAACTATAATTATTAACACATTTGGTCAGCATCCTACCCTATAAACGTACAAATTAGTTAGTGGCAATTGACAGAAAGTTCATCGAAGGATGAAAATTCACTGTCTGTGCTTGGCGGTCACTGTGTCCGATCACCTTCTCACTGGCCGTGCTGTCACTTTGATCTAGCTCCAGGCTGGCCTATAGGCTGGCCCGTAGGCTGGCCCAACGCGGCGAGGCGACCCAGATCAACAGGTGATAAGCAAACCTCTGATAAGGACGAGGAGGCACTGTCCGGCCCGGGGCCGCCGCGCCGCGCCGCGCCACTGCACGCGTTACGACAAGTGTCTTAAAAGATATCGCACGCCTGTGGCTGTCAAATCCTTGCAAATACCTTACAGCTGGCTTGCAAAATCCGTATTGCTTTTATAGCATTTTTATTACAAGAGGTTAACGACAGGATGTACGTACATGTACGTCGGGATACGCACTGTAAATAAAAATAATAATCCAGTTTTGGGTTGCCCTTCCCCTTTCCGAAAAAAAACAACAAGTAATTTAAAAATCATTTTTATTTTTATTGTGCAAATAAAATTCTTCGTTATTACAAAGAAAGTGCTTTGTAAGACCACTGCCCGTAATCCTGTGTTGGGTTTTAATAGTGCAGGTTGTGTAATCGATCTCTTTACTTCTTTGTTGTATAAAGAAGGATATTGACTGCGCGTTGTGATTGGAGGCGCTCACTTCATTCCCAGGACGGCGGGGCGGGGCGTGGCGGGGCGGGGCGGGGCGGGGCGGGGCGGCCGCGTAGAGGATGGGGACCTTGGGCCGCGTCTCCTCGCCGACTGACAGGTGTTCTATAAACTGACTTCCGAGATTAAGCCGCGTCCGGGTCCGGGCGGGGCGTGGCGGCCAGGATGCACATTGTTATGAAGCAGACATGGCCACATGTTCGGCACTTGTTGCTCTCGCATCGTGGGCCCTAGTCTCATGGTGAATATCCATGAGATCTGCACACCTTGCTTGCGGAGTCCATGGCCTCCCTAACTGACCTGCGACAGTCTGTCTCGCCCCATACACGCCAAAATGTTTTATCATTTTACGAAAAACCTCCGGATAATTGAGGGAAAATACTTATTTTCTCTCAAGCCATTTACAAGCAGCTTTTCGTCATGAGCTTTAATAGCCCCTTTTCTTCCTATTTTTTCGTGAAAATGAATGTAATGACGAAAAACTGAAGGACCAAAATTTTGACGAGAGGATCGAAAATCATGTCCTTTGAATTATTTTTCACGAAATTTTCCGTCGCAAGACGAAAAATTCTGAAACCGATTCACGTTGCACTTCGTCGCAAAATAGTTCCTGAAATGAGGAAATTATTTTACTGTGTACATTATCTGCTCGCCTGCAGAGCGCGCGTGTCTGAACGAGGCGCACGCGGCTCGCTGAGCTCGCGCACGTTGCCGCGGGGCCGCGGGGCCGCGGGGTCAGGTCGGGTCAGGTGAGCGAAGCCAAGGCGCTCACTGTACTTTGAGTTGTTGCCAGCACGTTGGCACCTGCTAGCGGAGGGGGAGGCTGCGCGGCACTCGGACCGCGGGGAGGGGAGGGGAGGGGAGGGAGCTTATCGCGCTAGCTTTGTTATCACTAGCCCGAGGGAAGCCAGCCGGCGCTGCGCTGGAGTCTGTCACTCCAGCAGCGCCGGCCGCCGAGAGCCAGAGGTTGTGAACCTGGAGCTCGAAATGCACTGGTGCCGCCCCTCCCTATTAGAAATATGCGAGATGCTTGCAAACGAAGATTCTGCAAGTTCAAGATGGGCGACCCGGCGTCTAAACATTCGCGGACTAAAGATAAACGAAGCATTTTCCCTAACGTGACCAGACACTGTCGCTCCTTGCTCCCTGCACCGCCCCAAGGAACGTCGTGAAATTTTAATGCTCCGTAATGCGAGGGGCAGATCACTCGAGTGAATCCTGTACACCGGACTTCCAGACTTCTTGGACTTCCTTTGGACTTCCCAGATCGCCGCCTTAAATTTAGGCAAAAGAGGGCACATAACCCCTGAAAGCAGGCAAAAAGCTCTACTTTTGCACTCTTGGATCCGTGTACTTCCACTGGACTTCCAGTTGACCACCAAAGACTACCAGAAATTTGTACACCGGACTTCCTAAGTGATCTGCCCCTCGCCCAAAACAGTAATGCAGATCGTTAGTACATCGTTAGTACACGTAAGTAAAAGCCATATACTTACGGATAGTACGCATACAGAAACTTATTTTTATTTTTTTAATAAGTTGAGGGGCCGGGCCGGAAGACTTCTGCAGGCCCCAACGCGAATGAAAATATTCGCGCTACCAAATTCCTGTCGCAAGTAGACGATACTACTACATGGTCTGTACGTAGGCTATGTTGCGCCGCATTCCCTACCACCAAGGGCGCGCAGCATTGGGGCCAGGCGATTTCTCATGCTATCAACGGGAATGTCTCCGACAATGCTGATCTTTCTCGCTTACGTTATCTCGTTAGTAGACGAAAGTAGATCGTTCACATGTCACCATAACGTGATAAAACAATGCCTATCGGCTGCTTAGAAAACATATGGGGCCAGACAATTTCACCTACGGTGCACACGGTGCACTTTCTGAACCACGCAGGCAGGGCAGTTTCCTTTTCTTCTGCCTCAGAGCTCGATAGTACACTCTCTGGATAGACCATGTGACGCCATATCGCTCATAACAAAAGAGAGGAGTATACTGGGGCCGGACAGTTTCTCATACGATGCACATAGCAGATATCGCGTACCCAGTTCGGATTCCTTCCCTTCTGCGTTAGTACTCGATAGTAGACTCTCTGGATAGGCAATGTGACGTCGCATCGCTCATAACAAACGGGAGGAGTAAGCTGGGGCCGGACAATTTCTCATACCTTGCACATTGCAGGTATCGCGTACCCCGCTCGGATTTCTTCCCTTATGCGTTAGTACTCGATAGTAGACTCTCTGGATAGGCAATGTGGCGTCACACCGCTCATTGCAAAAGGGAGGAGTAAACTGGGGCCGGACAGTTTCTCATACGATCAGCACATTCTGATTAGCTCGTTCCCAGGACGGATTCCTTTTCATCTGCGTTAGTACTTCATAGTAGACTGCCTCTTGATAGGCAATGTGACGTCACACCGCTCATGACAAAAGAGAGGAGTATACTGTGGCCGGACAATTTCTCATACGATGCACATTGCAGATGGGACTGCGTACCCCGTTCGGATTCATTCCCTGCTGCCCCGCTGCGTTAGTACTCGTTAGTAGACTCTGTGGATAGGCAATTTGACGTCACCTCGCTCATAACAAAAGGGAGGAGTAAACTGGGGCCGTACAGTTTCTCATACGATCTGCACATTCTGATTATACCTCGTTCCAAGGACGGATTTATTTCCTTCTTAGTTAGTACTCGACAGTAGACTGCCTCCTGATAGGC
>CABIKL010000940.1:0-17956 GCA_902196195.1 Aptinothrips rufus | reverse complement strand
TACTTCTACATTTCGTCATCGCGAAGCAGGTATGAATACGAGCCAATCAAAGTGCAAGTTGTACAACGCGGTAGAGGCCAAACGGACAACCACTCCCGTATACCCCCTAAAACGATCACGTATTTCTGCCTTTGTCGACTTTATGCGTTCTTTAGCTGCTTCAGATGATTCAGTTTGAATGTAAATCGAGTGTTGGCTGCATCGCTTGGTCCTTCCCTCTCCGTCCTCGTCCTCGCACGCGGTTCACCTGCTATAGGTTCACCCTCACCCTGAGTGCACCTGTCATGTACCCCCTCCACTCTGAGTATCGAGCTGCTCACTCAAGCATGCGAGTCGCGCCCACGTGCCAGAGCCAGAGCACACACAGAGAAGAAACGTACTAAACATACTGCTGTGGCCAAAAGAACTGAATCTTGATCAGCCGTTATTTTAGGGTTCACTTCAACTTCGTGTCTAGGTCTCCAAAGTCAAGACGCTGGGTCAGTCGTTTTGGCGTTGGTACTACCCGACCAGCCGGCAATGTCCGCATTGCTGCGCTCGGGCCTCCTCTTGACCTGGTCATTCCCTGGAGAGACAGCAGCGTCAAGTGACTCGAATGAGTCAGCAGCAGCAGCTGGAGGGCGGGCCGAATCGCTGAGTCCGCTGAGTCCCAAAACATTGTCACCCACATCATCAATACCTATTCTCTACCCAGCCGTCAATGTGACAAGTACATCCGACGCCCCCCTCCCCGTCCACCTATTGAAATGAGCGACGTGACGCAATGCACATACAGCCCAGTATTGGTGCCGAGGTACCACCGGCGTGGTAATTATGACCTGAGCAAGAAACCTATAGTGTTCGAAAAAAGTTATTGATACAAAAGGCCTTACAATATACAATGTAACATTACTACTTATCGACCTGTAAACTGATGATCCCTTCTCGATTCCTTCCTGACCTCTAATTCTCCCTGGGGTGATTATTCTATGTCGGCGGTGCTGGGACTATATGGATAGTCATAGTTTAGTCTAAGTGCCCTTTCCATTTGCGTCGAGTCTCTCAACTTCTCTACCACCTGTACCTAACACTGGCTGCGCGAGCATGGGCATTCCCTGCCGCCCATTGCTGTCCGCCATGGTGGAAGGCCAGGTATACACGGAATGCAGTCCACCGTCATAAGCGGGCAAGGGACAATTGTCTACGTAGCAAATTTCGCAGATGAAGCCCTCTGCCCTACCCGTTGCCGCCGGCTACTGGGAGGCGTGTTATGTGTATCGGTTACCACTCGGCACCTCGCGGCACCTGCTTTTCTTGGAAAGTCCGTGTCTGCTCCGCGTTGCGCTGCACACCGCTCAGATGCCAAGTCTCTCAGGTCTTCTGTAAACACGGCGTGCATTTCGGCGCAGTTCGTCCTGCAAACACGTTGCATTGACCTGCCTTGCATCCCCCCTCCCCCCCATTTACCCTCTGCCCGACTCTCGCATAAGGGTTGGGGAAGCTGATCGACCTGTCTCTCTCGCAATTGCTGCCTCCACAGACGTCTGTCTCCTTTGTGTCCCGCCGCGGGCCACACTGTCCCCATTTTTGGACTCTCACCTACTGAGGCCTCGCCCAGTGAGAAGTGCCATCGTTTCGATATCGTTTTCAGTGGCATTTCGCTGAGATCTTTGCTTCATTCTGACATGACCTCCAGAGAGAGTAATGTGTTCTGAGTGGGGCGCCGGTGGTCACTCGCCTGTGAGTTGCGAACGAATAAATGTGAAAATTAGCATGTGGCGCCAACCCTTTCCGGATATCTCACAGCACCTGAACAAAGTCGTATTTTGGCAAAATGGAATGTAGCTTGTTTATCATCTACAGCGAAACTGTTGCTTCTAGAGCACGATTCTGGAGAAGAATTGAAAGCACTCTAGTTTTAGATGTAGGAGCATTTCTACGAGTTGGATTTTCTGTAGTAAAGTCTCTTGACGATCAATGGAAGAGATTTTCCTCTTTAGATTAGTTCCTCTGTTGCCTTAGCGCCTGCAGGCTGCCAACAGACCTTGCCATTCTAGACAAAAAATGTATGCTTTTCAGCACTTAAGTTAGTAATGAACTTATTTTTCATTTCTTTTACAGTTAACTCCAGAGCAGATTGATCAGTTAAATAACATCGACTCCCTGGATGAAGTGGTCAGGACGTTTTCAAACAGCAGTCTTGACATTGAGCCCCCGATTGTGAGTGCAAGAATACTACCACGACTGGGAAGTTAGTATAATTTTTATATCACTTTTATACTAAATTGATTAAGATTTTATGACTACTCTTTCAAGTAGTGAAACGTTTTCATTTTATTATAAGCTCATTAAAAATCCTAACATTTGAAATGAGGTAATTTATCAGTGGTGGGCCAGGGTGAATGAAAATTATTGAATAATGTTTCACACTTTTGCTAAAAAAAATTGTTATTTATTTGAAACATTATTTTTTCATGGGTAACTACGAAGTTTCGACATCATGCTTTGTCATTTACCATACAATTGAAAAGTAATTTTTGGGTCTTAAACTAATTTGCACCAGAAAAAAAGATCACACATTATTTATTTATTGGCAAGAGAGCTGCTTTAGAACATTCTTCTACAAAATTTCACCTCAGTGAAAATTGCGTAGAGATATTCTCGAGTATTGCCTCCAAAGGTAGTATGATGAAGACAAAAAGACAAAAAACGAGAACACTTATCATAATTGGATCCAGCCCATAAGTTTACTTAACATAAGAGATTCAATACCT
Organism: Aptinothrips rufus; assembly: GCA_902196195.1. Classification (NCBI taxonomy): domain Eukaryota; kingdom Metazoa; phylum Arthropoda; class Insecta; order Thysanoptera; family Thripidae; genus Aptinothrips; species Aptinothrips rufus. Next base: position 15,203 of record CABIKL010000940.1, on the reverse strand, counting down.
CTTGAGCAAAAGATGAGACACTGGATGTACTTAACTCAAAGATTGTGATTTCTTTCATTACCTGGCAAACAAGAGTCTGTGATTTTCTGGTTTAGGCGATAGAGAATATTTTGGTATCTAGAAAGTTTCATACATGACTATGTGATTGTACTAGTACCATTAATTCTTTCATATTTTTTTTTCTTGTCTTTGGTCAAAATATGTAATCTAGAACAAACACACTAATTCCAAAGAAACCACATCTCATATAACTAGTTCAGGTAAGACTTACTCTAAATATTACACTCACTCATAAAACTTAATTACTGACTAATACTGAACATGTAAACAAATAAGGTATGCTAGTAGTATCTTCATGGTTATTAACTACTTTTAAGCACTGATAAGACTGATAGTTACTTAGTTACCTTAAGTTATAGGAATGCTGAGTGATGCTTTTGTAATATATAGCACATGTGAGGTAGTAAGCATAAACTAGAATGAGTACGATATATAAGATGACTACTCACACAACAGGACTAACGTTACATCAATTAGTTAGAATTTCAATAAAGATTAACGTCAAAAAGTACAGTAAGTCACTCATAAAGTATGCCCTTAAAAACAATAACAGTTTCAAGTTTAACAAAATTAAAATGGATAATAACAGTCCTAAATTAAAGTTTAAAGAAAACATTAATTTAAATGTTAAAAAGGTACACAACTTTAGGTACAATAGAGGTAGAATCAGATAATAAAAGTACCAATGAACTCTTAAAAAAACTAACAAAAAAACTGTCATGTTCTAAAAACAAAATACCAAACATCAGTGTGTTAAAAGTTAACATTGGTCAAAGATCTGGGAAAGGTTGCGTCGGCATGGCATATCATCATGATAGAGTAGGAACGCAAAGCGGAGGGACTCTTCCAGACAGGACTCATGATAATACCCAAGCTGCAAGTGGCATCGTTGGTTTAACATTCTGGCTGGAACATAGGGGTCCTCTTCATAAGAAATTGAAAGAATACCTGCTGCATCAATGAACTGCAAGTTTTTGGGAACATCGGTGTGCTTGAGACTGAAACAGAGAATAGAAAGAAAATATAGAAACACCAATCAAGATCAAGAGCATCTAATTAAACAAATCTCAAAGAAATAACATGTTAGCAAAGCTGAATTCAAAGATACCTTTTTAACAACAAATCTGGTCTCTTGAGTAAGGCACAATTTGGATTGCTGGAGTTGATTGGAGTGCTAAATATGGGACTAGCAAGGCTCAAGTTCGATGATCGCTTCTTGCGCTTTGATAGAAGCAGTTTAGAGAGGTCTGCAGCTAGTCCTGAGCTTGGGGTGTCACTATTAGTGCTGCTGAAGCTTGAATCACTCACTCCATAGATTCCTGATGCAAATCCAGAGTCATCATCTATATCATAATCTTCTTCCCTTTCAGAAATAGAGGGTTGTCGGAATCTGCTCAATGCTCTCTCTCGCGCGTTGTTCTGCACAGCACTACCTCCACTTTTCACTGGTACAATATTATGCTCTGAAAGATGTACTTCCTCAAACAAATACCTTAGGACATTATCTTTTCCCACAATAGTGCGTCCAAACCAATCCAATACAACATTATTGGAAAAATAGTGAGACGCAAGAAAAGCACTTCTGGAATTCATGAGACGTTTAAAGACCATCATAACATCAATATTGTTGGAGTGATCGGTTTCTTTGGAAAGCAATGTTTCACAGGCAGCCATTCCTGCAAAAAAGGAAAGGAAAATTCTGATTAATGATTTCTATATTTACAGGTAGAATTGGAGCAGGATCGGCTGGAGAAGCTAGAAGTGAGTATCGTTCTCGATCACATGGTCGTGGTCAAAGAATTTGGAAAGGACATGCTCCGATTCCTGAGCGGCTGAGTTCACACAGTGAGTTGTGAGTCGAAGTATTAAATGTAAAAGCAAAATGCATGAGCTTTATGCAGCATGCTGTGTGAACTCACATACACGTAAAGCAGAAGTGAATTATGAGATACATTCAAATTAATATAAGAAAAAAACTATGACAGCAGCCAACAAGAGATTTTCATTACATTTATTCATAGCCACATCATGGAAAGAAATTATTTCGATGTTGATAATCGTCTCATCTTATCATCCTAAGAAAATGCTGCTTAAAAAATAAATTTGTTTTGATAATTTGTGAACATTTCTAACTCACACGGGGCAGATATGGAGAGCAATCGCAAATAAACATTTAAAATTTTGTTGATATGTCGAAATTCAAAACGAATAACATCAGACGAGTAATTTTTGGTTTTTGGTATTTAACTGCAAGCTATCACTTGCCGGCTTATGTGAGTAGGCAGAGGGAAAGCGACGCAGCCTATGGCCGCATGAGGCAACAGGTGGGAACATGTCCGTCGAGACGAATCGTGTTTTATATACTTGACAACTCTAGTCGCGCGTGAGACAAAGTCAAACTCGATAAAGAAATAACTTACTGGATGGTTATCTGTGGACTGTCAAAAGCACTAAATATCGGCGAACGCCTCGTAGGTTATGGGAAGCGCCGGGCACAAATCCAACGGGCCAACAGTACGTGGATAATCTATGTAACGGTCTTCACGGAGTTTGAAATCAGCGTGAGGACATGGCCACAAATATCAGTCACGCCAAGCGAATGATAAAGATCAGCATTCGATGTGTTCATCAATCTCCAGAAATAAAACAATATTCTCAGCGTCCATAGAGGAGTGATGTGATGAGCACGTTCACAATCACGATCAAACGGAGGGCGGAGAGCGAATCACGCGCTTTCAAAATAATAACAATCAAGAATCAAGCTAGCCAATCATTAATTTGGGATACTTAATTTTGAACTATAGATGATAGGTTGAATATAAAATGAAGAATTCTAACGAAATATAGTTGTAAAGAAATCTAGATACTAGTGATCCCACTCTTTTTGATGAATAATGTGGGGTTGTAATTTGTTTTATCAAATGTGGCTATACTGACTGAGCGCGCTGAAGTTTCAAGTTGCCGCTCCAGCGCTGCTCCAGCGTGCTCAAAGAGCTTTCAATGTAATTTTGTTGTTTTATCTAAAATTGTATGTTGTGCTCTATTATTAAGCCTATTAATAACTAACACTTTGGATCTAACTTGAAGTCTAAATTTGACATTCAATCGGTGAAAGCTCATATATATGTATAATAATTAAGCATGTCCTGTTCAGGTCCTGCAGTAAAACAGGCAGTTCCAGCAAAATGCCAACCCACAATGCAACCTGTGCCACTAAAGAAGCCAGATGACCTAACAATTATGTATTGGCCTTACTGTATACAGCTAGAACGATGTAGTGGGTGCTGCATTAATGATCGACAGCAATCTTGTCAACCAACAAGGACAGAGCTAGTTCCCTTTAAAGTAAGTGTACAATTATAGCTTATCGAATGAACTGGATTACCAGACTCGATAAACGTTATGCCTGCAGAGATATCCACCTAATCTTGTTTACATCGTGTATTTTTGTTGCAATCAGGTCACTAGGTTTTTGATAAACGGCATGATCAAAAATGGTACAGAAATACTGCACTACGAGAGGCATGTAGAGTGTAGATGTAGCTGTATTGTGAAAGCAGAGGTAATTTTCTATCAAAAAAATTCATTTAATTTTGATTGCTTTAGTTCATAATTGACTGACCAACGAAATCATCCTTTCTTGTTAGCATTGCAATGCTCTGCAAGAGTACAGCCCTCGTGAGTGCCGTTGTAACTGCGGTAATGCAGATGAGAAGCGCAAGTGCTTGTCAGAACCTAACAAACTGTGGGACAACAGTGATTGCAAGTGCCGATGCAGGGAATATCCCTCAGAAGGATGCACTACTGGCCTCTACTTTGATCCAAACACCTGCATGTATGTATCAACATTAGTGTCAAGATTTAAAATATCCAAGACTTTCTATTTTACTTTGGATATCTAAAGCATTTCTGTACCTGAACAGGTGCACTGCGATACCAGAGTCACGTCGTCACTTCACTGACAATACCTACAAGCTGGAGAAGAGAAGACGGCGCTGGCAGAATCGGACATCTTCAAATCCGATAATGTCTCCATTGACATAAGGAGGCATCTGTTTGGACAACAGCTGGAGCTATTCAACAAGACTTCAGACATTTTGATGATGTTTCAACCCCCAGTGCAAATTGATATCAAAGCCAGCAGGGAAGTATGTAAATAGTTATCAATCAAAAGATGAAAGAAGCGAACCAATCTCAAAGTCAGTCAATAATTATAAGTAAGACAACTTTTGGTCTCATAATCCTGAAGATAAAAACATAATTATAAAAAAAAAAAATAAAAAAAAAATACATAAATAACCTTCATTGATTCTGTGCTCTTTCAGATCATAGGATTGTGCATGTAAATTTCCAAAGAACTATTAGAGAAAGGTTCAGGGAATAGTACTTCCTTTCTTTTACAGGGCGGCTATTTATTTCCAATTCTTAGTTTTCCTGGCAATTTCATCCATTTCCCTGATCTTTTAAAAAATCCTGCAGCATCTAAAATTTCCAAAGAAAATGTTAGGTTGCATCAAAACTCAATAAATGAGCCTAATTTAACAGCGGAATGGCAAGAGGATCATTTAAAAATAATAAGATAATGTGCTAAGCAAAGCACAAGGGAGTTTTGAAATCAGATGCCACCCTGATTTATTTCTTATTTTGCTGCATTGTAATTGAATACTTTAGAGACAAAATTAGAGTAAATGTTAACAACTAGGAGATAATACTAGTCTTGATGGGACTGTACTGAAGTACTCATATCATTATTTATTTATTTATTTTTAAGAGTTAGCACCACGTTTAAGACTCTGGTCTTCTAGCATTAGAATCCACTAATATAATACAAAATCTCCTTTCACAGTATCAAGATTTGAAATCTTGAAGTATTACTGAGCTTTGGATTACATCCATTATGTGTTTCATAACATTTTGAAGAAAAACTATTTTAGAAACTAGACCCATATGCTGTAAGATATGAATTTGTAAATAGAACCAATCTGTAACAATACTGTGATGTAAAGGTTTATTCATTAATTATTTTCTCTGAAGACCTAAAGATCCTATAATTTCTTGCAACCAAGATAATATTGATACTCATCAGACTCACATATGAACAGAGCACACTGGTCCTAACAAGTTAGAAGTCAAATCTGCAGAAAAGTTGAAGTAGAAGTTACGTAATGACCAAAAGTAAAGATGGAGAATTTTCATGAAAAATACACATTTGTCATATTTGAAAGTAATATGTATTCAGAAAAAAAGTACTATCTCATTAGGATCACAGACAAGACATAAAACCATAAATACTCCAATGCAGGTATAATATGTGGAATGGACAATATCTATGCTGCACTATTACTAAAAAATAGTTCTTAAAAAAAAGAAAAATGATCAGCCATAGAACATAGGTATGAGCAACAACTGAAGAACTTACAGGTCAGGTCACAGATTACCGACATCAGAAACTAATGCCCCATGTAGTGAAGGTACTCAAAGACAACTTCCACCATAATGAGAACAATGATCATCCATTCAAGTCTAACATGATGTTTGTCACTAAGATGTGATGCAACTAGTTCCACTAATTCAGCACAGTGGTTGATTTTTTCATTCATTACCTGAAACATTCAAATAAAATAAAATAATTTTCAATGTAAAGTTCCATACATAAATGGTGGAGTTCTATGATTTGTGATCTTACTCTCGTCCGTCTGCTGATACAGAAATAGTTGTATGTCTGCAAATAAAGTTTTTCTAACTCTTCATTGTCCCAATAAAAATCAGGAGTATCTAGGAGATCAGAGCTCAGATTGATGAGATGTCTTAGAGCAAACAATTCACCTTGCTTTCGCAAGACTTCTTCCCTGGTCATACGAATCTTACGGCCTGCTTTCAAATCCTTAAAACCAAAGACATTTAATTGGTCAAATTACTCATTCACAATGTTTTAAGTGAGTAAATTTTCTACAGGTGCTAATAGGTTTTGAAAATACCTCTGACATGAACTCAATAGAGTCTATAAATTTCTGCAAAGATGCTTCCCATATACCAAGTTTAACAGAGAGGGCAATACCATTGGAGAAGGAATACTTTTCAAGACTACCGGCTGCAGGTGCTGCTAATTCTATGACATCATTCCTCAGTGCGGTTTTCTTCCTGAAAATGTGATGTAAAAAACCTTAGGAAAATACTCATTTAAGAAAAATCATCCAAGATGATCTAATGAGAAACAAAAAATAGAACTTCCAGAGGGAGCGAACTATTACTTACCCGTCGCCATGAATGTATGACATTAGTTCTTTCTCAGTCCTAACAAGCTTTTCATCATAAGAATTCTGTTCAAATGGTTTCAGAAACCTCAAGAAATTAGATATTTCAAGATCTGATACATTCCAAAATATGGCTGTTCCTTCTCGAAAAAAGAATACTTCACGAGGTTCATCCTCAACATTGTAGCATGCCTTACAATGTATGACATCTAATCCTTGAGGCTTAGACTCTTGAACTGGAAAAGCAAATTGAAACTCAAAACAGAAACACCATGAAGAAGATAACCACAAACATTAAATAATACCTTTAAATAATTCTTCGTCTTCAACTATGCTGTATAATTCCTGCTTTGCAATGGCAAGTTTTAATCTCTCCAAGTCGAATTCCTCTGCGGTACTGAATGCTGCAACAGGGTACTGTTAAGAGACCAAACTTCAATGAGAAGCACCAACACAAAAAATTAAGACAACAAAAATATTCATCACTCACCCCCTTCTCTGTGCATTTCTGACTGCTTCTCCAGCGTTGAGTTCTGGGTTTGGTATTTAGAGCTGTAATGTTTTCATGAATTCCGGACAGACTTTCCTGTGCTTGAGATGAATGAGTTCTGAATCTATTGAAAACTCCAAAAGCAATTCGAGGCTGATTAGCAAAAAGGGGTGCTGTTGTAGCTTGCCTGATGCAACATTGCATGTGGACACTAAGTTGTGAAGACTTTGCACTACAATGGAGACTGTGCTGGAGAAAATTTATCGGCGTCTGTACATATTTTCTTACAACAAGTGATCTCACTCCTCTAAGAGCAGATGCCCCGCGACAAATCTTAATCAGCATTTTCAAAACAAATCAAAATTCTTTTTCAGGTTATGATCCTCGTTGAAACTATTCTGACTGAAGACGAAGCTTTATTGGCAGTATCGGTTTTTGCTGCATGCTGCATATAGTGCAGGGCTGGTGTGGGTGGGGAGATGTGGAAAGGTCCGATCCGTGTGTGTCCCACCTCTCCGATGCACACATCTGGCACATATGTCGATAATTAAGAAAATAGAATGAATTCTCGCCATACATTCCACAAAATGAACTCTTTTGCCTCTCTTTTATGCATGAAATAACAATTGAACCAATTCTTGACTCTGAGAACTTGCGCCACAGGCCTTGAAAAGTCGTAAAGCGCTGAGGATGCTGAGGATGCGAGGATCTAGTGCACTCCTTGTAAGGGTGTGTGTGTGTGGGCATAAGGAGTCATGTTATTTTCGCATGTGTAGGTAGTTCCTTCCTGGTGTAGCTTGACTGCTTTTGGATTGTGGAACACGCTGAATCAGAGGGTAAGTATCAAATTGATACTTTCTGTTCAACTTCGACTAGGAGGTGGCTCTTCGTTGCTCCTTTTCCATTTCCTTGAGGCATTCACTTCAATGAGAAACTGTTAATGTCAAGTTATAAGCATACATTCCTGCCCCTCCCATCCTATATTCTGTTCAGATGCCAAGCAATCAATGAATTTCCATCAAGTCCTCTGGTTGTAAGATTAAATTTCTGTGGAAATTTGTTTTGTGAGATAAAATGAACTAAAATATTCGCTTTTAGTACTGAGCCAAGGTTAGTTTCCTACGCTTTCAAATAATTATCTATTTCCATTTCTGATTGATTGTAAATTTTATGATTTAATCCAACGATGTGATGCAGCAAGAGTACTGTGATTATCATCGCACTGAAGACTTTTCGACATGAGTTGGAAATCGTTAACTCAAATGAATACATTGTTCATTTTCTGAACTTCGTGGAGCGTGGAATATCAGTCAGACATGTTTGTCTGCCAATACCGTGAATGATTAAATATTATGTAATCCTCTAATGTGAGCTTATTATGTCACAAAAATTTAAAGTATTTTATTTAATAACTGGAGACCGTTAATATTACACTGTTGAGGATTAAACATTTTGTAGGTTTCTTAGATTGAATAATGTGATTTTTTCTTCATATTAAAGATTCTTTCATTGATCGTGATTCTAAGTAAAATTTTAATTTATGTATTTCTGTTTTTGTTTTCAGGCACATACGGGATCCTGACTGATCACATCACGGTATTTTACAAATGCCAGGGTAAGTTATTCAAGAAAATCCTTAAACACTTGCTTTACTTCAAAAATTATTAAATTATATTACACATCCCCTTCATCCTGTTATTCAGTATTACACACAAGATTTAATGGTTCAAAAAATTAACAGTTAGAGGAAACATACATTTTATGAATAAATCTGGAAAGCACTCCTCCTGGAACTTACCCATTGATTCAATTAAAAAGCTTTGTGGAATGGAGTTTTAACTTACATGAGGAAAGCCAAGATGAAAAAAGTTCAAGCATGGCTTGCCATAGCCTACTGATGTTCTTATCAGCAAGTGCTTTGTTGATAAGGACGGTACTCACACCATATCTTTCTTCTGGTTCCTTTTTTTTTTTATAGCTCAGTATGTTGTACAGATGACTGCCTGGATTACTGGTTTACACCTGTGCTATCACAGTGTTGAGGTGTCATGTGACATATTCCTTTCCCACACTGCTGACGCAGCATTCTCTGAATAGACCTTGTCAGCAAGAAGTATGCTGGCTTGTTGTGATGAAACAACTGCCTTGTGGCATGAGTCTCATGCTTGTGGCTTGTGAATTTCATTGATGAAGCAGAATTGGGTGAAATGTTTTTATGTACCACTGAATTTCTTAAAAATTTCACCTGATGTTAGCTGAGTGGTAGAGTTGTTTCTTCAGTGAATTTCTGATCGAAGTGGCATCTTGTAAAATGTGGCATAGGGGCAATTATACTGCTCCAAGCACTCCCACAAAACCATTAGCTCTTCAATCCTTAGATCATAGTCAGCTTTACCAAAGACGCAAAGAGTCATCAGCTATACATTTAGCTGATGAGCAAAATCACAGTAGTGAAAATATCAGTAATGTTAGTCCTAATATGGGAGACTACGAAGATCTCAGTGAAAAAGACTGGACTGACGACCACAATTCAACAAGCTCTGCATTATGGTCATCTTCGCCTCGTCCTAAATCTTACAGGGTGTCCTTCAGCAATGTTGCTCCAATATTACCTCCTAGAAGTAGTTCTCTGTCAAGGCACTCATTTTCTCAACCTGCACTGGAAAGCAGTGAGAATTTGAGGTAATTTTTAACTTGATACTATAGAAACTCAACTGAAGTTTCTTGCCAAAATTCCTATAATGGAATCTAATAATTTGTATTCTTTATTTGTGACAGTGATAATAAGCTTTACACCTTGCCAAAACCTTTAATTGTATTTATTTTTTTGAAATGAAAGCGTAATGGTGTTGGGTGCATACAATTCCAATCAGGAATTGTCTTGGTGATTGGTCACACTAAATGTATTTCTTTATGTCCGCAGGATCACTGGAAACATGTCTTTGGGTAACATGTTTTGCTCCCGTTGTGGAGATGGCTTTGAGCCTCATGAAAAAATTGTAAATTCCAATGGTGAATTATGGCACACACAATGCTTTGTGTAAGTTTTACTTTTTTCAACATTAGAATGTGCTTTTTTGTTTGTTCTTTTTCTTAGCTAGAAATATAAAGATCCTTTTAATATTTTTAGATGTGCCCAGTGCTTTCGTCCCTTTCCCGACGGAACATTTTATGAGTTTGAAGGGCGGAAGTATTGTGAACATGACTTTCATGTGCTATTTGCTCCCTGCTGTGGAAAGTGTGGTGGGTATTTAAACTGTAAAAAATTCTTAGAATGGTGCATTAATTTCAAACCTTATGTGGGAGCAATGGGCTTAAAATTGTTATATTTTTTTTCTCTTTTTCATTTGTGGAATTCCTGTCCTTCAAGCTGATTCATGTTTTTATGTCAATGTCAATCTTTTGTCTCCAGGTGAATTTGTCATTGGACGTGTTATCAAAGCTATGAATGCAAATTGGCATCCTCGTTGTTTCCGATGTGAAGTTTGCAGCAAAGAGTTGGCTGATCTTGGCTTCATCAGAAACCAAGGGAGAGCTCTCTGTCATGAATGCAATGCTCAGGCTAAGGCTGTTGGGCTGGGCAAGTACATTTGCCACAAGTGCCAGTAAGATATTTACCATCGAAATTTCAGTTATTTTTGACCAGTTGTATTTGCCTTTTTGATAAAGCCTCTGTTTTCTTTTCAGTGGTGTCATTGATGATAAACCTCTGCGTTTCCGGGGTGAAGTATATCATCCCTATCACTTTAATTGTGCTTCCTGCAAGGTTGAATTGAATTCTGATGCCCGAGAAGTAAAGAGCAGACCTGGTTTCACCTCAAATGAAATGGTAAGTCCATTAAAATAAAGCAAGGAAAAACAGCAGAAGTATTTGAAATATGAGATTTTTAGTGTTATTTTATGATTGTGCATTTCTTAAATTTTTTGCTTTATGAATCAGAATGAGCTTTACTGTCTGCGATGCCATGATAAAATGGGGATACCTATATGTGGAGCCTGTCGCCGTCCCATAGAGGAAAGAGTTGTGACTGCCCTTGGTAAACATTGGCATGTTGAGGTTTGTTTGAATCATTTAATAACCAATGCACATTAATGTATTTGACAGTAAAAAAGGCAGTTTTATATGTTCTTATTCTCTTTTTTCCAGCATTTTGTTTGTGCAAAGTGTGAGAAGCCATTTTTGGGCCACCGACACTATGAAAAGAAAGGGCTGGCATACTGTGAGACTCACTATCATCAGCTTTTTGGAAATTTATGCTTTGTTTGCAATCAAGTTATAGCAGGAGATGGTAATTTGATTTATGAAATTGTACTCTACAAATCGAACTTAATGTATTGCATTTTTAGTTCTTAACATGTTTATTATATACTTACAGTGTTCACCGCCTTGAACAAAGCTTGGTGTGTTCATCACTTCGCATGCTCGGTATGTGATCAGAAAATGAATCAGAAGACTAAGTTTTACGAATGCGACCTAAAGCCTGTTTGCAAAAAGTGCTATGACAAGTTCCCTACTGAGCTACGTCGCCGACTGAGGAAAACTCATGAAGCTACACCCAAAAAAGCATCTGTCTGAACATTTCAACACTGTTCTCAAGTTGCATGCAGCGGTTTGTCATGCGTGCACTGTGTGTGCATTAAAATCCACCATTCATTATTGGATTTAACATAGATTAATATGTCATATGAGTAAATATGACTGCACTTCTCTTCTACTTTTGAATATTAGAAACCCTGAGCCAGAAACTACAGTAGTTTTCAAATTTGTTAGTTTTGGTTCATTTTTTAGGAGTGGTAACAGTTGCTCTTTTAAACTTCCTGAGAAAATGTTTTCACTGATTGTTAAGGCACTTAAAAATGTGGTTCAGATTGTCATTTATAGCCTGGTAGCGTTTACCAATAGACATTATCCTCCCTAAACACAAAGTGTGATTCTCGAGTCTAATCAACTTGTCTTAATGCGTGTTGCACTATTTCTTTTTTATTCATTATATTTTCATAACATTTTAACCTATAGTGCGATCACAAATGACATTTGTTAAATAGTGCTTTTGTGTCAGAGTTCACCTGTTTAGAGCTTAATGATAAATATATATTTTGAATAACACTTTTCCTGTTAACTAGTCTGTTTAAAATGTGCAGTCTGATGGCAATTCATAGCTGTCCTTTCTAATGCAATTATGGAGGCAAATTGCTGAATTTTTCAATCAGCTTTGGAGCACTTCCAACTTAAGTGAAGAGGGTTCACTCTTAAGCATCAGTTTTGTCTAGGTGAAAATGAAATTACATCTAAGCTTAGCCGTGCCTGTTGGCTGGATCTGACTGTGTAGAAATGTATCAGGAATATGTGTTTTATAGTAGGTTATTGCAGTTGACATTTTTCATGAATGATATTTTATCTCTTGTAAGCTGTTTTCACTGTTATTCTATTAATTTATATATGTTGCTTTTAGAATAAAAAAATTAACAACATCATTGTATTTAATTTACACCCAATGTAGTTGCTGAAAGTGATGAAAGCCTTCTACTCTCTAAAGCTAGTTAAACAAGAGGAAGAGCCCGTGAGGTATTAAACAATGTGAAGGGTAAATTCATCAAAATTTAACTACTGAAATGGTATGAAAACATAATACTTTAATAAGCACTTGAAAAAAAATATCTGGTAATCATAAATTACATACGAGATTACAGAGTAACTTCTTAATGCAGATTTGAGACAAAACTGTTGATGGGCACACACAAAAAAATGACTCAATAAATCTGGAACAAAATCAAGTTGTTCACAAGAGGAAAAGTTCCAGAATCCTTCAGCATACAACATATGCTGAATGCCATTACAAGAAAAATAACAACTTAAACTCATAAACTGAAGTATAGAAGGAAACAAATTCAATGAAGATACTTCAAGCAGAACTTACTTCACATTCAAGCCCTAAAATTACCAATGTAACAAAGTGAAAGAATTCTCCACAAAATAATTTTCCACAAATCTCAAGATAAAAGCCTGACATAGTCTTTAAATTAAAATAATGACACTGTACTGAAATGACCTCAGATTAATCATGTGCTGCTCAAATACTTGAAATAATTAACATTCTTCATATACTTTTGATTGCAATCAAATCCTTAACGATCATCATAACAATGATAACAACTTCAACACCGCATTAAAATACATTCTGTTTCAAGTTGACTGTTTCATAGAAATCAACACCAAAAAAAATTCCGCAGACTTAGCCTAAGTACATTAGACTTAAATTTCTAGTTCCCAGAAAGATAAATATTTCCAAATTATTAAAGGTCGGATTTTAGAAGTAAGATGAAGATAGAAGACTGCATACCGCAATTTGTATTAGAAATTACACTTACATGATGGAACTAACAGAATGCATTTAAGCTGATGCAAACGTTGTAGGAAAATAAGAACAAAGTACTGAGAAAACTTTCATCCACTATTCTTCAATGATGAACAAAACAGGCACACATTGTACTTGCAGCTTCCCGGTTTAGTGGTTTTACTTATACACTTCTTCACACACATACACACTTTGATACCGAAAAAAGACGAAGATCTTCACATAAGCAAAATGGTTGCAGCACATTGTAGAGCCCGTTCCATTATAACACAACACAGGAATGACAGTACGTAACTTAAGGCAGTTCTCTCTTGAGATTGTGTATTCACTGAGTTGCCTTGGATTTTGATTTGACTTTTTTGGTTTTCTTCAACCCGTCCAAGTTACCCTTTAAAAGACTGCTATATGCCATTTGAAATTTATTAACGTCTTTAGGAGGCACCTGAAACAAGCAAAGAGACGTACAACATAATTATGGTTGGATTTAATAAAAGGATTCACAAATTGTGCACAAGTGTTGACATGGCTGATGCTTACCACAACGCTTATGGTTTTATTTCTAAGTGTTGCCCGAATCAAACAGAAATGGTGATCTGGTTCAGGTAATGGTTTTTTACCTTCTCGTGGCTCTGGGCGGTTTCGCCCATCATCTACAGAAAAACACAGACAATTACATCGATCAAGGCTGAGCAAAAATACAGTAAGATTCAGAGAACTAATCTGTTAAACTAAATCAAATTTTTATATCATATGATCACAAAGTGGTCAACTTACATCTCTTCATGACTAGAGTGACTGCCCCCCTGGTACGAGAGCGCTGGAACATCCTAGTCAACTCAGTGAGAAACTGGAACAAGACGTAGAGGAACACACAATTAAGAGACCTGCGAACACAGCACACAGAGATACAAGCAATGAAGTACAAAAACTCTAAAAATATTGATAGCACTTTTAGCGCTATGGAAGTGCACACAAAAATTTAAATGAAGAGAACAAAATCAAACACGCAGTGCCCGACTCAGAGAATGTCTAAAGCACATTAGCAAGGTACAAGAGAGTGGAAAGGAAACCAGAAAGCAAAATATGTTAAATACTGACGGCCGCATGTTAACCTTAAAGGTTAAACTCTCAGCAGACGGATTAACTTCGTGATAAAATTCCTACCGTGTCACGAAAGCCATTTCATGGAGAAGCGATATTGTTGAAGAAACCCTAAACTGCTATAGGTATGCCAACGATTTAATGTCAAATACTCACTTGCTCTTGGTCTAACAAAACCATCTTGTTTGATTCGACAGAGAAACTGGCTTGTCAGTGTTTTGTGTTGTGTTGGCCGCTTCAAGTTATCGCGCCCTCCAGAAAAGTGAAGAAGGCCTCGCACAACCTCCCACTCGGTGCATTCGGGCAGAGAAACAAACCGGAAAATGAAGAGAACCGCGGAGAGCGGGCTCATAAACATAAAAGAGACAAACATGAACTATGATATCTGTGATCCTAGTACCCGACAAAAAACACCGTAAACGTGCTTCCGGTCCAATCCCCCATTCACGCAGTAGAAGAGTTACGAGCAGTTACCGGAAGTTGCGAGCAAGATGGCGATAACAACAAACGCCGCCACGCTTCTGACGTATGAAATTGCCCGTTTATATTGTCACAATCTGCACATGCAATCAGAGGAGCCGTCCGGGAGACTGCAGGCAACTGCAGGAGACTGTTTTGTGGAGCTGAACATCGGTCAAAGTTAAGTTAATACGAGGGAACAGAAGACCGGCCCCCTTGACCGGCCCTCACCTCTCGGATAGGATAAAGCAAGAGCCTGCCCGCGAGCCTCCAAGCAGGCTGCTATTCTGCAATTTTCGAGGTAGGGCCCGATCTCAGACAGGAGTGGACAGTGGACAGTAGGATGCCTTCGGGCATTAGCTACGAGTTGTGCCCCTCCCCCACCCCCTGGGTGGTGCCTGTCACGACTCTTAGCCCTCAGCTCCAGGGGCGTCGATCCCGGGGGGGGCAGGGGGGGCAGTGCCCTCCCCAAGTTTTGGCCAG
>CABIKL010000939.1:0-17957 GCA_902196195.1 Aptinothrips rufus | reverse complement strand
AAAAAAAAAAAAAAAAAAAAAAAAAAAAAAAAAAAAAAAAAAAACTGTTGAAGCTTGTATCATTCTAGTCTAGATAAGCATCAATTACAGTATTATGGGCATATATTTTTAAAAATCAGATCAACGTTAAATAACAATGTGCGCAGGTGCTCCAGAATGCTTCTTCAGTTCTGAAAATTAAAAATCTTCACACATCGTTCCATGCTAATCAAAACGGAACGATATGAAACCACACAACAGCCATGAATAAAAGTTAGATTTCTGCAGGGAAAACACAAGATAACTTTTCTAAGGAAGTGCGAAACTACAATAATAAGCAACGATGAGGACAAGATCACAAAATACTGTCAGCTCTGAGCCTCCTCACAGCTAATTACCAATAGGTGCAAATCTTGATGACAAAAAGAAGTGTCAAAGACATGTTGAAAACCTACAAATTTTGAAGCAGACAGGGGCCAACTCACCGATCGATGACGACGATGCTGTTTGAGGGAAGATTTGTAGGAACGCTGACGGGTTAGTGAGGCATGACGCACCTAACAGGAACCGCACATTCATCAGCAGACCCATAAAGATCACACGAAGTACATGCATAGCTCATGGAAAGATTCACGACAAATCATATTCTGAGAATAGTGTACAGATAGGATGCTTATAGGAGGATCCTTCCTTCATTTACAATGTTAAAAATAATAAAAAAAAGTGTCATCATCCTAGCAACCATCAACCATTGTTAAATTTACAAGCTATTTCTTATTTAAAATATTAAGATATGAATTAATTTTCCACACACTGTATGAAAATATTGAAAAGAACTGGAACAAAACTAGAGATAAGTCTATAACAACAAATATGTTTAGAAAAAATTATTAAAAATTCGTACAGATATGGATTAGTTGTAATTTATTGCAGAGAGAACTAAAATCATTTGAAAATTCAGTCGTCATGCTAGGATGTAGTTATGAGAGGAAAGATCAAAGCTAAAAGAAACAAAATGCAGTTCAGTTTTGCACAATACTGAAAACTTTGAAGCACAAGAAGACTGCGTCAGAGGTGAAAGCAGTATCAGACAATAACATTCATACCCAAAATCAAAGAAGAGTGAGTCATTAAATATTATCATATCTTACAATAAGAAGAGGATCAGAATGAAAATTACAGGATGTTAATAATAAAATATTGATTCTTTTCTGCCATTGAAAAATAAGCTCAAAATCCAAACACTGGAATGTACATGTGCCAAAAGATCTCATGTGAATGGGCATAAAACATCCACTGCATTCAACACAAATTTGAGAATAATGCTGTGGGAAGATGAAAAAGTTGACTAAATATGATAACAATAATGAACACTGTTCTTCTGCACCAGAAACCAGAGATACTTACTCTACTAATGTCCACCATGGGATCAAGGTCACGTTCTCTCTCCCTCGCTCGATGGGCAACAGGACTCCCAGAGTTGTCCGAAGGAAGGCATGGAGTCACCACAGGAAGTTTATTTGGATCAGCTTTCACTTGCCTCACAATTTCCTGTATCAACTCTGTGAACAATTCAGCTTGACACTCAGGAAGAAGATTCTCTGCGACCTGCAATGATAGCATAATGCATTAAAGACTGTGTCTTAACACAAAGAGAAAAATATCTTGGAGACTCTCTGCTGAGGATAACTGCAACATACCAAATTATTGGCAATATCCCCTGGTACATAGTCCGCACAGTCAAACTTGAAAGTCACTGTTTTGTTTCTTGTTGTTTCCAATTGGCATTCAACGGTAGGCCCTCTATTTCCAGATGCAGTCTCACTTGCAGAGGATTTTTCAGATCCTACTCTGTTGGGATCTGAGCCATCATGATTTACACTTAGGACAGTCAGTATGGGTCCGCGTTCCATTGCCGCTTTGTTGCGCTGCCGCCGCTGAATGGTGCGACGGTTCCGCCTCTCGGTAGCAGTCTCGGGTACCAGGCCACCGGCCGCGGCGATAATACTGGACGACAGAGCTTCTGCAGGATCACTCGCAGTGCTGCAAGACAAAACAGCAATCACAATTCATCAAAATGAATAATCGAGCAATGACGGCCAAGATAATATAAGGTGAAAAGCAGACCTGTCTGCACGAGAGAGGACTCCTGAATCAACAGTTGTTTGTGAGGAATGCGTGGGATGGTCTCCGGTTTCAGTGGCTTCATAAGGCTGCAAATACAAGGAACACAAACATTAAAGTTCATATCTTTGACTTACTATATCACTAAAAATATTTCTAAAAGCATAAAAGAATTTTAAAAAATCAAGTATAAGAAAACAAACCCACAGAATAGATAAGATAGATATGGAAAGCAAGAATTTGAATTTTGAAGATTGAGCCCATCTCCTATCAAGATGCAATTGAAACCACAGCATCAAGTATCAAAGGAGTCTGAGACTACTGAGTTTAAAATGTTTAGATAACAAGAAAATTTGTGTGGACCAGACAAGCAGCTTTCATAATGATACCCTGCTGATGAGCAGAGAACTGCTGTGGTGCTGCAAGACTGAGACAATGCCGAGATGACACATGGGAGCCAGGAACTTCAAGTGTACCAGACTATGAAGGGCACCACTGAAACTAATATTGGGCTAACATGAATTCCAAACACAACACAATGAAAATCCAGAAATCAAACAATAAAAAGCTCTCAGAAGCTTACAAAGCCATGCACACAGAAGCAGAAAACACAGAAGTTCTAGTTCTTTTAAAAGCCAATTTTCCCCATCAAATATTAATCAGCAATAATGATCAATAAGAGGCATACCAAAGCAAACCTCATCAGTCATATTTAGTGGGATGCAATAGGATTTATTCATAGATAAAAATAATTTTCTGCATGAGTTTCTCTCAAAAGAATGAGAACAGGTAGATTTGAATTTTGAGACCGAAATTGGAAGTATAGTATTGTGACTGATGACCAACAAACTCGAGAAAAGTCACGGGACAGATTAGTAGACAAATGAGGTTCGATTGAACAAAAACTAATTTCTGTTTCATCATAAAATATGTACCTGAGGGGAAGTTGAGCGTGAGAGTGAGAGAGAACATAGCTCCAACCCAGCTTTAGGCAACACATGTTCTTGGTCCATAGAGGCTCTTCGAGAACTTGCTTCAGAGTTCATTCCAAATGGTGTTGATGTACCAGTGACAGGCAGTTGATGGTCAGAAGCACTGCTGTTCTCATGAAGCAGCTGTTTGGGGTCTTCTGTGAGAGTTAAACTGATGCAATTCTTCTGCTCACCATCAAAACTGCTTTCAAGTCCGGTAGCTTCAACTTTCAATGGACGACTGTTTGCAATTTCAGTTTCAGGGGGAGATGCGAAAACATGGACTGGAGGAACTGATGTTGGCTGCTGTTGTAAAGGTGGCGAGTCATACTTTAAAGATTCCTGCGCTTGCCCCTCAGCTGAGGGTAGACAGTTACTGGCAGGTGGAAGCTGGTTTATTGGAGTCAAGTACGGGCTTCCTTGACTACCTAAGAACTGGGATGGGAGCTGACCTGAGTCAGGGACGAAGGGAGGCATTGAAGTGGGAGCAGGCACAGGGGTTGAAGGAGGCACAGGGGTCTGGAGAGGAGTGAGGGAGGGCGAGTGATACTGAGGAACCTCACTCACAAGGTAAGCGGGATTCTGCTGCAGCAGGAAGAACTGTGCCTGCGGAGGGACGGCTTGGACCATCTGGACACACGGTGCAGCAGCGGGTAGCATGCTGGCAGCACAGCTGGCAGCACAGCTGGCAGGGTGAGAGGAAGCTATTGCCACATTGTCAGCCCCAGCAGCAGCACCAGACGCTGGCCCGGGGCCAGAACTTACGTTGTCCGGCACTACAGCATCGACACACTGGTCCCCTGCCTCGTGGTCCTGACGCTGGGACGTGGCGAGCGCACACGAGGGCTGAACTAACACCATCCCCCCGGGGGCTCCAGGCCCCACCACAAGGTTCCCGTCCAGAGTGGGCACGGGGAACATGGTTTGTAAGAGGGATGGTGCAGTAGTTGTGCCCGTCATCTCAAGCAGAGTATTCTGGAACACATTTCCACAATTAAAAGGGAGAATTCCTCAAGCCTAATTATGGGCCAGTCATACAAAAATTAAATATGGTCCCGTTCTTCCACTTAGATACATGGGATGGGGGTGCACACGAGGGAATGTTGGGGTTCTGACAAGAGAAGTTTTGCTAATTCGCCTAACTTCACCTCGTTTCGGAGCACTAAACTGGTGAAAATTACGCAAAATCAAAAATGAGGAAAAGGAGAAGGTGTGATGATTAATTATTAAATTATCCAAAGTTATTTATGGACAATATGGCGTATTTGGACATTTGGGAGTTATTAATTTACTCTCAGATTAGTGGACCTCTGCAATTATTACCAAAAATGGCAGACACCTCATCATGCCCATTACACAATCTATCTTACCTGTCCTGACTGAGCAGACTGGGCCAGGATGACTGGAGCAGAGGTATGGTGAAGACTTGTGGCTACGTAGAGTTGCTGCTGCGGAGCTTGGGCTCCAAGAGATGCGGGGACATAAGTACCACCCTGATGAAACACCGGAGTGAATGTACTAACGTAACCCCCTGGCATTCCATTTATACTCCCGACAGTACCCACAGGAAGGATAGGAGAAGTCTGAGTAAACAGAAATGTTTCAATATGAAAGGGAGCGATAAAATGAAATAAATCATAACTTCAGTTTCGTCACACTTACTTGGTGGTACACCTGTGTACCGTGAGAAGTGGTGGAGGAAGAACTAGGCGGAGCCGACAATGAGCCATATAATGCTCGAGTCTGCTCAGCACGTTGAACTTCTTCTTTGTGGGAAAGGGTCATATCTTGGGGCAGTTCCGAATGAGCTGCTGTTTGAGATATAGTCTTTGGTTGTTGGTTATTCTCAGAATCTTGTTGAGGAGGCGGATAAGATTGACCTTGGGGTTCAGTCTGGGGCTGATCATGACAAATAGTTTGCGGATGTGACTGGTTGGGATCTTGGAGTTGATCAAATGTTTGTAAATGTATTGGATCGCTTCTCGACTGAGCTTGGGACTGACTTTCACTTTGGGAGATTTGTAGCACTGGTTGCTGAGGAATTTGACTTTCCTGACCACGTAATTCCGTTTCAGGGACATTCTCACGAAAGCTGTCTTGTTCATGGGGATTGTTCTGCTGAGGTACATCTTGCACATGAGCAAGGTGCTGTTGCTGAACATGCATTTGTATGTGACACTGAGACTGCAACTGGGGAGAGATTAGGGGCATCTGCACGGCAGACTCTGACTTTGACTGTAGATGATGTTGTTCTTCTGAAATAAGATGAGATGCTGCCAAGGTCTGCAGATGATTGTGACCAGGAATATGAGCCTGAGATGGAGTGAGCGGCTGCAATTGAGGCTGCGAGTGGGACAACTGCTGTTCGCCATGTACTTCGATTTTATGCTCAGCTTGTATATGCGTGAACTCCTGAAGTTGAGGCTGAACATGAGATTCAGATTGAGTCTCTAACTGCAACTCTTGCTGAGGTTCAGAGTGGAATCTTGGTGATCCATCCTGCTGTTTCTCTGACAATGCCTCCATTTGGAATTGTGCTGGAGTAGGAGTCTGATCTTGCAGTTGATCTTCTATCTGGTCCTGATTTTGTATATGGTATTGCGCTTGATTAGGAGGAGACTGAATGTGAACTGGCAGCATATGTTGAGATTGCGGCTGACTTGTCAACTGATTCTGAGTCTGGTTCATTGCTTGCAAAGAATTCTGCGTTTGAAGATGAGGATGGGGAAGACTGTGAGGCTGAGAATGTGTAGGCATCGAAGAAGGAAGTTGTCCATGAACCATCGGCTGTTGTTGCATCATTGATTGAGACATATCTCCCAACTGCCCAGTTTCTAAAATGTCTTCTGTTTCAGGCACCTGGAAATATTTTTATGTCTCATTAAGTCATACAACAACAAAAAAAGAAAAAAAAATATTATGAAAGGAAAATCAATTTACATCAAAAACCATTGGTTACCATCATTTGTGAAGGAAAACATTAACCCTCGGATGTATTAAGGTCAAGAAAAAAATCTCACCTGGGATGGAATGGTCAAGGTTGATGGCTCAGATACATAGGACATGTCAGACATTACAGATGTTGGCTGATTACTTGCTTGCATTGAAACTCTAATTTGGTCACTTTGATGGACTGTCACATATCCAGAATCTGGAGAAAATTCTGCATTGGATATTAACAGAAAATAGTAAGTCAGTCGCATGAGCATCTAATCAGCTAAATCAATGCTGGCAGGGAAATTTCAAAATAATTTCTAAAAAGAGTTGAATTTTACCTGCAGTTGTAGGTTGCTCAGCAACATCAATATCACCACCTACATATTGACCGGGTACATTCTGTCGGCGTTCTTCTCTCTCTTTTGAAAGTGACTGTATTTGAGCTTTAATCAGTTTTGCAACCACCCTTGCATCTTCTTCCATAATTAATCCAGAGTTTGCCTACAAAACAAAAACACAGATCATATGGATAGAAGTAAATCCTAATCTTAAAATAGGACAGAAGTTCTCAATCCAAAGCCTTGATATACCAACCATTTCTTGAGCAACTTCATCAGCATTATCATTGATTATATCAAAGTCGAATTGTATAGCCTCATTTTCCTTGTGTTTGTTCGAGCGCTTCTTTGGATCCAACACACGCAATCTGAATTCTACTTTTGATGCAGAGGAAGCTGCTGCTTCTTCTCGTGAAACTAACTCTACACGTAAACCACAGTCCTCAGCAAAGAACTCATTGTTTAACAGGTCTTTAATTCCTGGTCTGCAAGTGAAAAGTATACAAAAAGAGTATTAAAACCAACAATATAAATGCAGAGCCGTAAAGTTTTTAAATAGTACGTACCTTTCTTCTCTCTTTAACCTAATACAATGCTCAATAATATCACGTATTTCAGGATTTTCAACCTTTTCAAAACTTTGAGGTTTAACTCCCTGCAATAAATCTCAATATAAGAACAAGTAATTTCCGACACATCCAAAATACAGTATTTGAATAAGTTAATCTTACACTTATAACTTTCTTGTAAATTTGGGCAGGACCAGTGCATTCAGAATAAGGATACTCAGAAGTAGCCATTTCAAGCATACACATCCCAAATGCATAAACATCAACACTTTCGTCATAGTGCTCTTCATACATTTCTGGAGCCATAAATTCAGGTGTACCTGAGGAAAAATGAAATGACATTTAATTTAAGTTTGACTAGTCAAAATCTACTCGGTGAAGATTGTTGCATGCAGATAATCAGTGCAAATTGATAAACTAAATACTAACCGATAACAGATTTTGCAAACGATCTGTTCTTAAGAGTAGCTAGACCCAAATCCCCAATCTTCACAGAGCCAGTTGTGCCAGTAATGAAAATATTATCACATTTTAAATCTCTGTGAATGATTGGAGGACTCCGACTATGAAGAAAGCTTAATCCTTTCAGAATTTGTCTGCACCAAGATTTTAAAACCTTTGGGTTGATCTTCTTAAAACGCCGTAAATAGCTGTAAGATATAAATAAATGACAAGCATTCTTCAAGTTAATATGGTTATTTTTAATCACAAAATAATTCAAACTAATGAGAAGAAGGCTATATGTTTCAATAATTAAAATCTTACGTTTTTAATGTTCCAGATGTCATTAGTTCAGTCACAAGAACAATATACTTTCTCTTAGTGAGAGTAACTTCCCAATAATCATAAAAACGTACAATATTCGGATGCTGCAGGCCCTTTAACATTTCAGCCTCTTCACGAAACCGTAGTCTCTCTGTTTTGTTTAACTTTTTCTCCTAGTAAATGAAGGACAAATAAAAGAGATGATTAAAGAAAGGAAAGAATGGATAGCAGCAGTTAACTACTTTAGGAGACTTGAAATATAATACGGATATCTGAAGTGGTAACACATTGTCAATGAGAGTACTGACAAGAATGACAAGACACAGTAACAACCTCCCCCTATTATTAGATGAAAATAAGACATGCTCACCTGCAGCTCACACCAGGCAACCGCTACTCCTGTTTGAGTATCTAAACCCCTATACACAGTTTTGAAACTTCCCCGACCGATTTCTTCCTCAAATTTCAAGAATCTGAAATAAATATTTCGAAAAAGCGTTTTTACAACAGAGTGAAACTTAAAATGTAATAATTTTTATCCTCGCAGCTCTTCATACCTTCCATCTGGAGAAACACCAATGGCTTTCTCCTCATCATCATCTTCAACCTGACCTTCCGATACCGCAGTCGATACAACTGCCGGGAGGGCCTCTGGCTCCACCAACAGAGCATCTTCAACTCTGACATCTCTATCAGCCAACTGCAGGAGACTGTCATCAACCACAGGTTCGCTGTTATTCACGAGGGTTGCCGCAGCAGGTCTGACAGTCACAGATGCTTTGGCAGTATTGGCGAAGGGACACTCCTCCAGAGCCGTGGGAGTACTACAGCCATCGTCATCGTTATCGTGTGCTGCAGGTGTGGGTGGTGTCTCGGGTCTGCGCGTAAATCGATGAGATGGAATGTTGGCATTTTTTCCTGGTGTTGATGATGCTGCAGAACTTGTCGATGATAAGGGAGCAGTGTCCGCTGAATGGCTCGGCGACGGGTTCTGCACACTGGAGCCAGAGCTGGAGCTGGAACGTGGACGAGCACGGGACCCGCGACGAGATCCCCCTCTACTGACCAAACTTGACAGGGAGCCCTGATGAAACAGAACAAACTAAAAGGTAGAATGCAACACCGAATAATTCGATAGTTTTAAACAAATGCCGAGAACACATACCCTTGGTGAGTGTCCGAGGCCGGAATTACCGGTGCCCGTGGTGCCGAATCCACTGCAGGTGCTGCAGTTATTGTTACGGCTTTGAATGTTGCTCACGCGACTCGCTGGGAAAGGCTGCGGGGTCTGGGAGCGGCCCTTGCCAGGGATGGGAGAACCATCTTGCCTACGACTGTCGAAAGACACAGAAAAAAAAAAGAACCATGTATCATCTGAGGCTAACTGACAACTGATGATCCTAGTACAAAGGAATTTGACTTCTAGGAACAGGTTGGAACTCATACAGGAAACAGTGCCAATAACTGTTTTTGTCCCCAAACTGCATAGGGAATGACCACTAAGGTAGTCGGGGGAAGGGGGGAGCAGGGGGTCGAAGGGCATCGGGCTTCAGAGCGGGGTCGGGCGATGTTGAGTTACACGGGTGAGGAGTCCGGCGTGACGAATGTAAATGTGTTGCCGTGTGAAGGCGAGGTTGGGGGAAGGAGCAAGGTCACGGAGGGGAGGGGTGGGGTGTGGCACGCGACGAAGGAAGGTGACGAAGAGAAGGGGTGGCATGGCGGCGAAGGACGCGGCGCGGCGCGGGGAAGACGCGGCGGCAAAGAAATAAAGGGCACTGGAGGCGTGACGGCGCACGGATGCGACGCGAAGCGGAGCGGACAGTGAATGGGTGATAGAGTGGAAGGGTGAGATGGTGAAGGGATGAGAGTGGGAAGGGGTGATGGTGAAGGGATGAGACATGGGAAGGGGTGATGGTGAAGGGATGAGACATGGGAAGGGGTCTGATGGTGAGGGGATGAGTGTGGGAAGGGTGTGATGCTGAAGGGATGAGACTGGGAAGGGGTGATGGTGAAGGGATGAGACATGGGAAGGGGTCTGATGGTGAGGGGATGAGAGTGGGAAGGGTGTGATGGTGAGGGGATGAGAGTGGGAAGGGTGTGATGCTGAAGGGATGTGAAGGGGGAGGGGTGTGATGGTGACGGGATGAGACGGGGGGAGGGGTGATGGGGAAGGGGTATGATGGTGAAGAGATGAGACCGTGGAAGGGCGTGACGATGGTGAAGGGAAGCAGGAAGACAGACAGCGCGCTAGACAAGAAGAGAGAGGTCCAGACAGACAGTCGGACGAGACGGCCGCTGGGCGGACAGGCTAGCAGCCAGACAGGCGGCCGGGCACACAGGCAGACACACTGGCAAGAATGAAGAACGGTCGGCCTGTCTCACCAATCAAGTGTTATCTGCACCACTTGACATGACTTGCTAACAATTTCTTTAAAAAATCTTAGTTCTAGTGAAGGATATTCATGATCAGTTGATTTAAAATACAGGCTCATTTGTGAACACTTTAACTGAAATGTAAGATGATGATGTTAATAAATTACATCTTGTACGGATACCTGTCTGAAAAATTGCTCTTCTTATTGACAACCCGAAAAGAATTTTACATCTTAACCATTTTGTTTCATCTTGAGAGTTTATGAAACTTCAAAACCAGAAGAATTCACTGCAAATAAGCATGTGGGGAAAAGTTTATCTCATGATTTAAGAGAACACAAGCAAACAACCATTTTCAGAAAGCTTGAAGAGAGTTTCAGCATGGGCCACTTAAAACCACATTCAATGACCTTGGCACCAGTTCAAGAGACACAAGGCACACAGGAGGGGGAGAACTAGAATGGGAAAACAAGAGGGGGAGGGAGAATAAATTTTAAAAATCACAAATGGGATGAAATCCACTATGGACGGCAAGTAAATTTAACTTCAGAAAATATTTTCTCATCCTCGAAATAATGGCCACAAATAAATGTGTGTAGTTTGTAGTTGCCAACAAAAACTAAGAACCTATAAAGTATTCACAATCAGCCATCAAACTTACTCTTCTATAAGAAATACCTTTCAGTCTTGTAAGGAATGTTTAAGATGCATTAACAGAAGACTTCAGAGTGCTTCCAAGCAATTCGCAACTATTTTCTGTTTACTGTGAGAAAGTCACACATCATAGCTCTAAAAAAGATCTACATACCTTTCACTGCCTTCTCTGCACTTAAGTGGAGAACGAGAAAGGCTGGGTGATTGTTGAGACAGTTGATCTCCTTGCACATTTCGTTTTTTGCTTGGGGCAATGCGACTTGGCCTGTTTATTGCACTACCACCATCACTGTCTTCGTCTGCACCAAGGGTTGATCCCCTCCAGTTACTGCTTCTTCCTCCTCGTCGACCGTTGATAGTACTATTATCAGTAATGACCGTTGTGTTACTGCTTGAAATAGCAGGAATAATGTTGTTATTTCCACTTCTGCAAACGCTTCGGTGGGTTTTGCTCATTGCACCATCAGCACAGGGACGGTAACAAATCCTTATTGCCTATTTCTTGAGAGATTCAACGATATAGGTCTCCATTCTTCAATTTGAATGGGTTGTTTTGCAAGACTAATATCACAGTTGAACCAGCGGGATGATGTCAGCATTACTCATGTAAGAGATGTTACTCATTGACGAAATTTAAGCCATCCCCAAATAGTCTTGCCTGAGCTGAAGCACAGACAACCTTGCGAGATTTGGTTTTGGTTTCTCTGTAATGCAAAAAATATATTATAAGAGAAGATTGGCTCCTCAAAAACAAAGTTTTGAAGTTTGCAATCAAAATTATAGCTTGCTGAACTCAAGGCATATCTCTTCATAATGAAAGCAAATGGGGAAAAGAAAAAAAAACTGGCATAATAAAAAATTCAGAAGAAATTAAAACATCGGACACAATAAATAAGTCAGAAATCTGTAAATTGTGCACAGAAGAAAATGCCAACAGCAGTGTCCTTGAATCACTGAATGTACTACAGAACTTACAGAAGGTTCCTCACATAATAAAAATATTCTGATCTGAAGATGGATTCAAATGACAAGTCTGGCTAACGGTACACTGAGAGATTACATGAATAATTCCGAGTTGGATTAGGCGTCTAAAACTTTTAACCTCAAAACAGTAACTGTCAGAAGACTGTCGTCTGACGTTATATTCGAACGAGATATGGTAGGATGAAAGCGAAAAGTGAGACGTGACCAGGTAAAATTGAAAAATATGATAGTGACGTAAGGTGGAAAGTACAAAGGTTGCGCAATTTCCTTTAATTCATTTTCCCACTACCTTTACTATGACAAGAGCCCTTACTCGTTAGTGAAATCAAATGGTTAGTGGAAAATTACATCTAATGATTTGGAGTTCTCCAAAACTGAAAGGTGTCAACTGTTGAAGGAAGAAATGCACAGTCAACTCTCCATAGATATGTACAGCAAAATTCCTTATTTTCTTCATAATCTAGACGTAAGTCGTAAGTAATTTAAGGATTCACTCTCGAGATCCGCATTTGATTTCTTCCTCACTCAGGAATCACATTTCAAGTTAAGGGGGGGAAAGAGGAATATCAAGAATCAAGGTCTGTCCATGTCATTTGAGTCAAATGTCCTTATAAACGCGATTAATTACTCACGTTTGATTGGGTTCATTACACGCCAATAATCAACCACATCATATTTTTTTTTCGAGCCCAAGGCGCATATACTGCAAGCTTCCCTGGCTCCCCCTATCGGCAACTGCCTTAAGCGCTTAAGCCAGGCAGCTTTGTTTTGTAAATTGTTTGGCAAGGCGGTGGCGGTGAGGAGGCGGGGGCGGAGGAGGAGGAGAAGTGCAACTGCACCGAGCAAGTGACAAGTATCGATTCTTTGATCGTATTTAGAAATAAGTACTTTTTAGAAGATAATCGTGAGACGAATCTCTATGGGTTCAGTTCTTTATATTCTGTTGTGGAGTGAAGTTCTAACGCCTGTCGTCTTCTCCAAGGGAACTCGGTTAATGTATTGTGACGCGCTCTAAGCGAGGTTAGAGCACATATTATGCAGTTTCGCGGCTCGTACTCTGATAGCTCCTTAAAGAATGCAATGTTGTCGACGTGATAACTCTTAGAAGGAGCCGCTAAAGTGCACTTTTACCTTGTGCGCTCTTTAAATGTCGTTATGGCTTCCATTATTGAAAGACACTTAGTTGGTCGCCAGTCCAAGATAGATGCTCTCTGGAAACAAGTCCAGAAAACTTTCAAATGGTCGGAAACCGGAGCAGTGCACTACGATGAAGATGATTTCTCTGCAATGAAGCGTCAGATGGATGCAATCACAGCAGAAGACATCAATCTCGAAGCATCCTTGTCTGACATGAGAAAACATCAAGGATTCAAGAATGAGGAGGCAGTGGGAAACATTGTCTTATGTGGCAATGATGTTGCAACAATGCAGGTGTTTGTTCTGCACAAGGGCCAACAGATGCCAGTGCACGACCATCCTAGAATGATAGGTATTTTAAAAGTGATAAAAGGTTGTGTGCGAATTAACAGTTACACGTTTCAAGCCAATGAACATCGAAAACCCGATAGCACTGTGCTTCGCACTAAGAAACATACTTTGGAAGTGTCTAATGGTGATCCTGCTTGTGTTCTTACCCCTATAGAGCGCAACTTTCATTCCATCATTGCGTTGAATGGAGAGGCTGCATTCTTGGATATATTGTCCCCTCCTTACTTCTCAAACGTGCCCGGTTTTGAGCTGAATGTTTGTAATTATTACCGTGAGGCTAGTTTGGAGGCTGGATCTGATGGCAACAGTATTGCAAGGCTTGTAGAGATTCCTCCACCTGACGAGTACTGGACAGTTAAAGGTGAATACCTGGGTCCTCGTATTGAACAAGCGTCAAAATTACATTAATCATATAATTGTCATAACAAAGATGTAGGTCTATTGTAATTATTCTTACTAGTTAGTTCATGTTCACAATTATGGTGTGGTTTTTCATAGTTTGTTCTCTTTGCTGTCTTGAAATTAGTTGACATTCAATTCTTGCCATTGTGATTATTCTTGACTCTCACTTCCTTGCAAGTAACATTCAGTAGGAAAATTAGCATTTTTGTTGTCATCTTTACTTTATAAGTATTCTTTCATGAAAATAACATTTTGTAGCAGTTGCTTTGTCTTCATCACCAATCTATATCATGAATTCAGAGAAAACTTCTTTTGTTCAGTTACGAAATCTTTATGATTGTGTCATCTATACTTATCTGCCAATTTTTTTAATTTTAATAAACTAAAATTTTCTCTGCATCTTTCTTGTTTTGTGTCTGTTTTTAATGTAAAATTGCCGAAACCTGCAAACTAATCTAGCTAAGACTGTAGAATGATTCCATTCAATGAGATCACAATTTTTACAGTGGCCACATGCTGTGCCTTGTTTGTACAGCGATGGTGTCACATATTTTTACCACTTAGCCTGCATCTCAGTAAGTGTTACAAACACAAAATGCTGAAAATAATGAACACAAAATAAAAATCCCAGTAAGGATCAGTGCCCATCTTCTCAGAGCAGCCTGCGCTCTTCCCGTTACGTCATTCTTGAATTTTCGGTATTCTCTTTAATTCTTGTAAATTGGGTCGAGGTCATATGGGCTTCGGCTCTAAGATGCCATGATGGAAGAGTACAAACATGATGGAAGAGACTACTTGTCAATTGCGCGTGCAACTTTCAAATAACCGCTTAGACAGCGTGACTTAAGTATGAAAAGTTTTGTTGTCAAAGTAGCTACGTCTTCTGCTTGCCGTGTTGCCACATTTACCGGCAAGTTCAAAACAAGCATAACCTGTGGCATGGTATTGTGGATACAAGCAATATTGTTATTAAAATCAAATATGAAGTGTCAAGGACTTTGATATGTTGGACCACTTTACATAGACTTCTTTTTTCTTAATTTTTTTACGTGTGATAATATATAAATCATGACTTATTACTTCAAACCTCCTAGAGGAGACATTCCTTTACATAGATTACAGGAATGTATTGAAGAAAGAATTCGCTACTTAGAATTCGTCAAAGAGTCTGTGAATATTGCAGAATGCAATGAACACTTCAAGTTTGAATATCTCACTGACGGGTCTGCTCTGGATAGAACAGGTCATTTCATGTTGAGGTAATTGCATTCCAGCAAAACATTATGGTCCGCAGGTCAACGTCTTTTTAAAATCTTTCTTGTTTTCTTTTTTCTGCCAGACTTATTGCTTTGAAACTTCATGGACTTAAGAAATTCCTCATTGAAGCAGAGTCCCTTTTATTTGAAAAAAGATTAAGATGTCTTCTTCATTCCGATGTTCAAGTTGAACTAAGAACAGCTCGACGTCATGCCAAAGAAATAGTATCCTCAGGTTGTACTCTCAGATATCAGGATTTTCTCCACAATTTCATAAAACTGTGTGGAGACATTCTTTCAAGCAAGGGAGTTAGTCATACTTTCGTCCCCCATCATTCTATCAGCTGCACCTCATTCACATTACAAGGTGACTTCATCTTCATCTGCTGTCAAAGCTACTGCAAACTTTTTTTTAGTTTTCTGATGCGCAAGATATTCTATTGAAAATACCAGATTGATGTTGCATCCTTTTGTTCAAATTGAAAATTTATTAGTTGTTGTTCCATTGATAGCTATTACCTTTGCAGTTCCATTTACATTCTGCCTTCCACTAATCGCCTCAAGAGATGTTGACCTCAGAGCTGGGATTGCAGTCATACCTTGTGGAAAATGGACTCAGCTGCTCTCTTCCTTATTTGGGGAACACCTCAAGTTTGGGATGCAGCAGCTTTTAGCATCTAACGCCTATAACTTTGCATGGGAGGATGATCGAGTTAGATATCTCCTTCATACCTTAAGAGCAAAACTTAACATTAAAAATCACACATTACGAGCTTTTGATAAGTCTGCAGTATTAGCTAAAGATGTCAATCAAAAAAGTGCGTTCTTTCCTCCATGCATGAAAAGTTTACATTCTGTCTTGAGAGACAGACACCGACTTTCTCATTACTCTCGGTTTTACTATAGCCTATTTTTGAAGGTAAATCATAGTTACGTCAAAGGAGTTAAGAAGAATTTTATTGCTCTTAATTTTTCTGAAAGTGCTTTACTTTTTATTTGTAGGATGTAGGAATGCCTCTGATGGAGTCTGTTGAATTCTGGAGTCAAGAGTACAGCCAAGTTAATTCAAACTGTACATCATCATGCTCTCATTCATGGCAGAAAGATAGCAAAAGATATATTTATAGCTTACGCCATCTGTATGGTTTGGAGGGCTCTCGCCGTGAATATTGTAGCCCTAATTGCAAACAGATACAAGTAAGTGAGTGCTAGCTACAATTGTGAAGTTGTTTGTACATACTATCACATTTTATTAATTGACATTACTTTGTCTATAACAATAAGGAAATGGCTCTTGGCCCATCATCAGACGGAGGATGCCCATTCATGCATTTTGATGACAAGAAGCTGTTAAGATGCTTACACGACAAAGTTAGAGCCAATCAAGATGTCTCAGACTCTCTCCTGCATGTTAAAAGTATGAACAGTGCTACAGAGGCATGTGAAAAATATCTCACGGCAATGAACTGTCTTTTAACTCAAGAGAATGTTGCTGTTCAAGATGTACTCTCAGAAAAAATGGAAGTCTGTGTCACAAGTCCATTACAATTTTACTCTCATGCTAGTCAGTTAGAAGGCCTTCCTAATAAATAGGTTTAGTTGAAAGTGAGTAGGATATACTCAATGCAAGCTGAAGATGGTTACTGTTACTATTTACAACTCCTGATTTGAATGTCAAAATGATTACCTGTAGGAGTTTTTAAAAAACATATGCTCATGTGATTTTTGAGGGGACTGTTTTGTGGACTTGAATAATTAGCATGTTCAGTAAGTTATTAACATTTAATATTCATGTTAAAGTTAACATTCATGACACTTACAAAAATAAAATATGCACTCATCACTTTTACTTTTCAATTTTTTTTTTGCATTCACATCCTCTTCTCTGCGAACTTCTTCAATCCCTCCTCAACTAAATTCATTGTGACACCCTCACTGAGCACAAGGATACACGTTACTCCTTTTCCAGATAAGTCTACAATATTTCGACGTTCATCATCAAAGAAAAGCATCTCCTCATGTTTGTATCCTGAGGCTTTGCAAAATTTGGAGAAATGAGTGATTTTACAACCAGGATATATCTCCTTGTACTTAAAATACCGATCCCAGTTGAAAAGCTTAACAAGTTGTTGAGCACCTTCAATTTCACTTGTTCTTGAAGCAATAGCTAATTCATATCCATTTTGGTGCAGATGTTCAAGGACTTTCGTAGATTCTGGAAATGCTTTGACGTGTCGCTTCTGCATGTCATAAACTTTGCCACTGAAAAGGAAATGATACCTGAGATGGCATGAATAGAAATGACAAGCCTATGAGAAGAGCAATGGCTACATTGATGATAACACTGTGTGACTTCCCTGTTGGAGTCTCACACGCAATCATGCAATGTTCTAAGCACTGATAGAAACCGTCACTCTACTTAGGCCTCATCGAATTAGACTAACATGCGATCATACTTACCCCTTGAGATGAAAAGGGGGAGTTACATGAGTATCAACCCAAAACGGCCACAACGTATAATCTGCAGAATAAAATGTTTCTAGTTTATAAACAGCACTTGAAATCAATTACTCAACTTCCACAATCAACAAGCATAGCTATACACAGCGCCTTACCAAGATCAAAAACAATGAGTTTCGGCTTCTTGGGTTCCGTCATCCCCACACACCTCACCGTGCACCTCACCTACTGTTTGGCTGAGATCAACAATTCAATTGTAAGAGCTGCGGGCTTCTACCGGCCACTTCCACCGGCCACTGTGAATGCAGTGGCGGTGGTGGAGTGCGTACATTCGTATTCGGTTTGCATTTGGTACTTTGTTCCTGATGCGAGACTGCCGTACTAATACGAAGTATGGTAGTGAGACATAGGAATTCTTAATATATGATAGTTGTCGACATGGCTAGCGACTAGGAGTCCAAGATGGCAGCCGAAAGTCCAATAAGGCGACCAAGAGTCCAACATGGCAGTCGAATGTCCAACATGAACATGACGACACGCGCGACCGGAGTCCAACATGGTGACAAGAAAGTCGCCATGTTGGACTCCTATCGCCATGTTGGACTCCTATCGCCATGTTGGACTCCTGGGCACCATGTTGGACTACAAGTCGTGTCA
>CABIKL010000938.1:0-17967 GCA_902196195.1 Aptinothrips rufus | reverse complement strand
AATAATATGTGTGCAAGGACACCTGGCGTATTTCAGAAAAGAAATAATGCCAAAACTATGCCCCAAATTAATTTAATTCCGGAAAATGAGTCGCGCAGGAGAGATACGGTGGCTTGCGCGACTCATTTTCCGGAATTAAATTAATTTGGGGCATAGTTTTGGCATTATTTCTTTTCTGAAATACGCCAGGTGTCCTTGCACACATATTATTGAGGTTTGCACGCGGTGCTGTGACCGCATTTTCATGTGAGATTGGAAAATGAGTCAGCTCACGAGTGTTTATGAGCTATGAGTTATGAGCTATGAGGAGCATTGTGGGAGCGCCTTAACTATTATGATGTATAAATTTCCGTCCTTGCGGGACGGATCAAAAGTACCGTACTCTCTCGCGTCCATGCTTAATATTGACTTTGAAATTTTTCCGCAGTATGCTGGGCTACTATGAAGTGAGCTTCCGTAGAAACATGTCCTTCCCTTTTGAAGTCGTCAGCGACGCGCCAGGCGGGGAAGGCGAGAGGAAATGGATGCTCTTTCCATCATTCCACTACGCTCCACGGCAAACATATGACTGCTGCAACTCCGCAACGGAAACATTTTCAGAGTCAACCAGAGGACAGTATCGTGTCAGGGTAGTGGATGTCAAGCAACAAGCTGGTCCAAGCTCATTCATTTCATATGGTGTCCGCCAGTATGATTGGCAGAATCACCACACATCCTAACCTTTTCAAGTCAACTTTCAAGTCTTAGAAATCCTTACTAGGGCCGAGTAAAGTCTCTTGATTCATTTTTTGTGATTCTTCGGTTGTCTTCTACCTTCAAAATGTATCAAGGTATTTGTTCGGTGGACTGATGAATAACACGCAATGGAAATAAAGTTGTGCGCTTTGGAAGGCGCTGCGCTCTCTAGCGGACATTTCCTAAAAACCAAAAACAAAACACCAACGCATCGTGAAATAATAATGCATCGGCGGCTCCCGCGCGATCACCGCGGACCTGTTAGAACTTGTCGAGCAGCCAAAAGCTCCAGCCTTGCCTCTTGTGCCCACGCGCAATTTCTGGACCATTGTTTAGAGTGATTTGGCCAACAGACCATCGTGGCTCAATCAGTGTGAATTTCTCTTTGTTATGGTTTCATTGTTTCGACTTTCACCATGGCTGTAGGCTTGACTAACGGAGGAAATGAGGGAGATGAGGTTAGGGGGAGGGAAGGAAGTATTGTGAAGATAGTAATGAAAGACTTCATGTAAGTATTAATCAGTGACGTAGGTCTAAGTGCAAACGTCGCAATTATTCTGTCCCATCGAGTACTTGAAGTGGAATGCTATCTCTACATGTCCCCAAAGTTTCGGGTGTATTCCCCTGTTCTCTGGATTTGACCTTACCGTATATTTCTCACCGATTTAATTATCTTTCTGTAATATTGTGTTAAATTAAGTTGTTCCCACCATTGTTCCCACCATCGTAGCAAGTTGATGCGTAGTGATGATATTCTATTCTGTTCTTCTCTTGTGTTGACATTCTTTCTTATTCCAAATGCAATATATGAATGCAGTGATATGGAAATGAAGTGTCTTATTGCCCTTTCTTTGTCTCAGAACTTATGATAGTGTGGAATGCACTCCTGGCAGTTCCCTGAATGTAGTTATTGGTCCAAATGGAACTGGGAAATCCACCATTTTGAGTGCTATCGTTCTGGGCCTTGGCGGAAAGCCCTCCCTTTTGGGCAAACCAAACACCCCCGTACGTTGGTATTTCCTCGAACTTTGTTTGAATTTTCCATCTATCGAACCTTTTAACATACGACTTGGATGTAATTTCATTTTCCAACACCAGTCACATATTTTTGCAGGCAGTTAATTTTTTTACTGATTCCAGGTACAAGAATTCATCAAGACCCACCGGAATGAAGCTATTATTGAGATTGAGCTCTTAAGACAAAGAAAAAACACTGTCATAAAGAGGAAAATTATGAGGGATGGTAAGAGTTTGTGGTATATAAATGGAGCACAAAAGTCTCTTAAAGATGTTGAGGCTGAAACAAAATCTTTGAACATCCAAATTGACAATCTTTGCCAAGTGCTAGCACAAGATAGAGTCCAAGACTTTGCCAAGTTGAATAAACAAGAGCTACTTGAAGCAACCCAGAAAGCAGTTGGGAAAGAGGGGATGTCTGAAGTACATTCCAATTTAAAAGAACTACGAAAGAATCAAAAACTGCTTGAAACTCAGATTGAATCTGAAAAGAAAAGGTGTGAAATGGAAGAGGGCCAAGTCGACAGATTGAAGGGAGCTGTTGAAACACTGGAGAGAAGGCGAGGCATTGAGGAAGAGGCTGAAGCGTGTCGGATTAAATTGAGTATTGTCCTTTACAAACTGAAGAGGGATGAGGTTGATCGATACAAAGCCATGAAAAGGGAAGCCGATGAAAAAGTGAAAAGCAAGGAAGCAAACTTGGAACCATTCAAGCAAGACATCTCGGAGGCTGAAACCAAATATAATCTCAAAAAAAATATGCAATCAGGAATGGAGAGGAAGATGAAAATCCAAGAGAAAGAAGTGAGCACTGCTAGGTCTCAACTTGAGACTCTGAGGGATGATATAATTGATTTGGAAGTTACCTTAGAGCGGAGGTTGAAAATGGTTGATGCCCAAAAAGGTGAAGAAGACAAAGTGAGACAGGCCATAAGTAAACTGAGAAATGATATAGCAAGTCAAGAAAGTATTTCACCAACTGAACAAGCCCAGAAGATTCGGCAACTCAATGAGGAAGTTTCCAAACTAGCATCAAGTTTAAATGCGTCAGAATCAAAAAAATTACGGCTTGATCATGAGATCAGAGACTTGAGAAATGACCTGTCAAATGTGGAGAGAGAGATTAATAGAGCTGGAAATCTCAGAGCTAAGCGGATGAGAACTCTGCAAGAAGCTCATAATCACGCTTATCAAGCAGCTCAATGGGTGGATCAAAATAGACACCAATTTGAAAACCAGGTCTATCTTCCAATGATAGTGGAATTGGAAGTCAATCCACAATTTGCTAAATATGTTGAAAATGCAGTGGGTTTTTCAGATTTAATAGCCATTGTGTGTGAATCCAAAAATGATATGAAAGTTGTGGTAGAGAACTGTCGAAAGAAAATGGGTCTCTCAGTGAATGTGATGCAAGCAGATGCTCAGTGTAGACCAGCTGTACCTCGCATTAACTTCAACAACTTAAAGTGAGTTACTTGGTTCTCTAATTTTTCTTAATTTAATTTTAAGGCAACATTTTAGTGCTCTGTTAATTTCTGAATTTTTGCAGGAGACAGTGCCCTAAGTTTGATGGTTACCTGTCGGAGTTTGTGAAAGGTCCACCAGTGCTGTTGAATTTTCTCAACCAAAAGAAAGATTTTCATAACATCCCAGTTGCACTTCAGGATATGGACACTACAACTGTTCCACAACAAGTCACAAAATACTATACTGGTAAGCATCTTATCTTCGTGAATTCAACTCTAAGTTTGAAAGAGGTCTCCATGTCTTCTCTATCACAATGTAGAGTACCTTCTTTTAGAGGAGAGATATATTCACTCATAAATGTGGTTCATTCTTTTGTGTTAAGGGGATACCAGACGAGGTGTTGTGAAGTCCAGATACGGCCCTAATAGTATGTACACCACCGACCCCATCTACGATGCAAGGTTCTTTAAGTCTGAGGCAAATGAAGTTGATGTTGAAACTTTGAATCACAAGTAAGCATTGATGACAAACTTTCTTTGTTTTTGTGTGCACTACCTTTGAATTGGGTTCTGGAATGTATTTGGACTAGAGCTTTTTTAAAATTTCAACTATTTCATTGAAATATCTGAGTATTTCATAAAACATCTATAAATTAATAAAACGGTAATTTTTTCATGCTAAATCCAATTATTTTGATTCCAGTATGCTTTTAAACAATTAAACATTTCAAAGTTTGAGAGTTCTTATTTGGATACAAGCGATGAGGTTCAGATTTTGTGATCTTTGCCATAGGATGAGAACAAAAATTACACCTTCAATGTATTGTGTGAATTTATCCCACAAAGAAGCTTTCTGAAATCACCACTCATTCAATTAATGACTTATTTTTGTCTTGTCTGATTTTGAATTTAACAGAGCTGCAAACTTAAATATGAGAATTAAACAAAAAGAGGATGAAAAGAAACTGAGCGATCAAGAGATTGCTCAAATTTGCCAACAAAGAAACAAAAAGAGAGAAGAGCAACAAAATATTCAACAAATTAAAGCAACTGTTGATAACATGAAGTTTAAACTTGGTCAAAAAGAGAAAGAACTATCTAATTTAGAGAGAAACAGAGTTAATCCTGAAAAGGATAAAGAAGAATTTTCCATTAAAATCAAAGTAAGATTTTACTTCCGATTTTCCTGAACTTGTGAGACAAACATAACTACTTGTCAAAAGTTTCTTTTGTATTTCGTCTTCCATTCAAATTCCAACTGATCTATTTTTTATTTAAATGTTTATTTATTCACATGTGTGTTTTACCACTCAGGACACAGTTAAAAATCTTGCCAATGCTCAAGAAACCTTTTTTAAAGCTCTGAAACAATTAGATGCCTACTTTGTTGAAAGCCAGATTCTTGAACTGGAAGTTCAAGCTGCGAAGTCAATTGTCAACAGCAAAAAGCGCTTGTGCAGAGCTGAACAGGATGCTCATGAAGAGGCAAAGGTAAATTTTGCACCTGTCTTTGTTAGTATTTCCCAGCGTTCAGTTAAATTGTGCTTGTTCTTGATCAATGATATATATTTTTTACTCCTGTAGCGTGAAGCAGAGGAGATAGGCAATACTCTTGCTGAAATGAAAACTGAAGCTGCGGCTCAAGTAAGAAAAATAGAGCAGAAATACAGGAAGAAGGTGCAGGTAATACAGAATGAAAGTAAAGTTACACTTTCAACTCATCCTGACTCTTTGGTAGTACTTGATTCCGACATTGAAGAATTTGATATTTTTGTGCAGGCTTTATGGAACGAATATGAAGCTGCATTTTCAACTCTTCCTAACACAGTGGATGGGTTAGAAACTCAAATAGAAGACAAAATGGCTCATGCTGAGATTCTTGGAGCAGGAAATGATGCGGTAAGTTTGAAGGACCAGTTTTTGAAAAAATATTAGAATTTTAACATTTTAGTATTTGTAAAAGGTGAGTCATCTAATGAACCTTCCTTGTTTACAGGATGTGATTCGACAATATGAAGGCCATGTTAGGCAACTGGAATCACTGAGAGCAAGTATAGTGGACAAAGAAGCACGAGCAGCAGAGCTCATTAATAATATGGAGGCAAGAGAGAACACATGGAAAGCTGAACTTGATGAACTCGTTAACACTATCTCTAACAATTTCAGCAGATATTTCCGTGAAATGAAATGTGCTGGTGCTGTGGAGTTATACACAGGAAATAATGAGGTGAGTGTTTTTCTGTAGAGTTTGGAGAAAAATGACTATAAAGAAGTTCTTCAATATCCCATTAAGTGAGAAAGCAAACATCTGTTTTAACAACATGTGTGTATTGCAGCATGATTATGACAATTATGGACTTCGAGTGCGAGTCAAGTTTCGAGAAAGCGAAGATCTGCAAGACCTGAATGCCCACACACAAAGTGGAGGAGAAAGAGCTGTGGCAACAGCTATTTATATGCTTGCTCTACAAGAACTGACTCCAGCTCCTTTTCGTCTTGTTGATGAAATCAATCAGGTGTGAATGCAACCAAACCTTCCTTTTCTCCCCATTACTTGTTTGCATTTAAATGTTAGTGTCCTGTGCATGGAAGGACACTGCTTGGTTTTACTTGCTTTGCATTTAGTGTGTCATTGTGATTTATGCCTATCCCATCTCACAAATGAATCTTCCTTCCTCAAAATATTTACGTTTATGTAAAGTTACTCAGAACCTTGGATTGGCATTTATGTCATTCAAGCACAATCTGTAGCATGTCAGTCTACCTTGTTTCTGTAATCAGACTAATTTTCGTGTTTTGCTTATTTTAGGGTATGGACCAGCTCAATGAACGCAGAGTTTATGAGCTCCTGCTTCAAAGTACCAGCCGTCCAAATACACCGCAGTATTTCTTGTTGACTCCGAAGGTCAGTTACTTGTGTTACGTTCATTTAAACTTTATACCTTCTGCGCGCATCACTTACAGTTTTCTTACCAATTCTTTCCAGCTTTTGAAAGATATGAAGTACAACCACAATACCACTGTCCTATGTGTAATGAACTCTGCTTGTGCTCCAAACCACAAGACCTGGGATATTAAAAAGTTCATATCTATTCGGAAGACTCTTCGGTTGGATGGTAGGGGGCAGTACACTTCTGTCTGCAATGGCGAGAATGGTGATGATAGTGATTGAATGTTGATCCAAAGATATCCAAATATTTGTTTGCCATTTTCATCTTAAGTTTGATTTTTTTCAGGAATACCTGTTCCTGCTATTTTGTTTATTTTGTTCTATCTTTTCTTGTGTTTCTGTTAAGATTGCTTGAGTCTTAATTAAACAAACTATATTCAGTGAAAACTATTTATTCATAATTTCAGTATCCTGGAATTTTGTGACAGGGAGAATCTTATCATCTGTTTCTTTTACGTCAGTACCATTTGCATCTTTTCCAGAAGCAGCGGTAGAGTCGTTCCTGATATTTGTAGACGTTGTTTCGTCATTGGTGCTACAGTCTTTTTGCAGTGGGGTTGTGGGAGGTCGCTCTTCTCTAAGTGAGTAGCTGTGTCCTGAAAGCGTAGCCATCCATGACATCATCCTGACAAAGAGTTAAGGGTCAAACAACTCTAAAGAATAAGGTACATTCAGTTTGCAACATTCTAATAACTATGAACGTTAAGAAAGGATACGATTTTTCTTCAGCCTCTGTCTTGAGGATATTCTTCAAAATGTGATTTTCTTTGAAATCATTTATGAATTCTTCATACTCTGACCAATCAAGCTTCTCATGCACTCCATCAGCACCATACCGATTGTTATACTGTTCATAATGCACCTGTCAGAAAGTTAAGAGCATAATGAAAATAACTACAAAAAATTTACAGGAGTCGGATTGAGTACACAAGACTTACTTCTTCCAACATCAGTCCCAGTCCAGGTGCTTTGGGTATGTCAAGAGGGTCACTTTCAAATGCTTTTTTGATAGTTCCTTCTTCTGTGAATCCTCTTATAACGGCTATGGCAAGCCCAATCATCTTGCGAATGTGATGTTGCATAAAACTTTGACCTATGAAAAATAGGAAAAAATAATGATAGCTCGATTTTAATGAGTAATGAAGTTAAAACTGAATGGCTTAAATGGTAGAGCACGAGGCTAAAACAGATATTCAGATGACTTGAGACAAGAAATATTACATTGTCTTAGAAAATTACTTAACCTTTCACTGTTAATATTATGTACTCCTTGTCATCTCTGACAAACGGGTCACCACAGCAGAAGGAGTGCATAAAGCGTCTAGCACTTGCATCCTTGAAACCTCTGTAAAGTACGAAGTCAATGAATTGGAAGACTGTTATAATTAGATATCTCAATTTGTGATGAAAAACTAGTACTCATACTTTTTCATTGTAAAATTGTGGAAATTATGAGATCCAACATAATTCTGAAGGACTTTGTTTATTCTTTCTACTGTGTCCTTTGGGATCCTAAAGTTCTCACTAGGCATTTCATCAGAGGGACAAAAGGCATAAGTTGGAAGCACATACGAGTATGTGCGAGCGTCACAATTAACTTTGGAATTAAATCCCTTAGTAGTTCGTTTCATGCACACCACTCTTATTTGCGGAGGTAGATGTTTGTTAATGGACTCGATATCAGTATCCTCTCCTGAAACAAGTAAAAAAGCAGCCAAACATTTCATCACAAATTCTAACTAGTAACTACTATTTATAAGGATGACAAGGTAATGTACTGTACTCACGAAGTTTGAGGGAAACTATCTGGCGAACAGCAGACACTCCCTTGTCAGTTCGTGCAGCACGCTGGAATAACATAGTCTGTGGCTTGTCATAGCAGTCATTATCAATCACACCAGCATTTTTCAGGGCAAGGAGGAGGTCCCCTTCAATGGTCTTCGTGTCTGGGTTCCTGTTCACATAAATGAGCAAAGATGAGGTGGCATAAAAAATTAAGTGTGAGAAGAGAGAAAAATATAATGGTAGCAACTATTCAAGACAACTTCAGTTAAAACCTCTCTTTACCTTTGCATTCCAAAATAGCCCCATCCTGAGTAGGAAAGTAACAGCACTACTTTCCTACGACGAATTTTCTGTTCTTTTTTAATTGCATTTTCCTGCTTGTCATCAGGGCTTAATTTTGTTTCTGACATTTCTGCATTTCCTGGACCTTCATGTTCAGATATCCTCGGCTTCTTGTTGGGCTGTTCCAAAGATTCAGCTTCTTCCTCCTGATGCTTCAACGAGTTCATTTCTGCAATAATCAGTTGAAGATATCTTCGTTGAAAAGAAACAGAAAATTTGCTCATTAATGACAAAAATACCAGTTTACAGCAACAGTATGATTGAAAATTTAGTTCCTAAATGTTATCTTCTTTTATTTTTACCATAAGTTGAGAGTGACTTACGGACAACAAAATTAAAGGCTTGCTGTCTCCAGTTCTTACTTGAGCACGCTATGATTAATAGATTCTCAATAAATAATATATTTGAGCCAGTTATTGCATAGTATTAAACTTTGTTGATCGGTCTCAGTCTCATGTGACATGCAATAAGAAAAAATTCTAATAAACAACAAGTTGACCTGTCGAGCGTATTATACAATATTCAAGTATTTTTTTAATAGCTGTTGAATTTCGACTTTAAAAAGACAAGGGACGTCTATTTCATCGTCGTCGAGACATCTTTTAAGATTTAGTGAGGTTGGAGTCTTCTGTAGAGCAACATGCGGCAGCGGCGGCAAGGAAACAAAAGTACTCCGATTTATGATCAGGTTTGGCACTTGCTGAATCATATCGAGAAACATAAGTTAACAATTAATTCCAAATTTTTCTAATGAAAGGAATAGAATTCTTAATTTTCATTGAATTGAAACCATTCAATTTTTGTAACGTTTTATTTTAGTATTCTGAGAAATTAAATAGTAATGAGTTTACTTTGTTCGTGTTGGCAGTTCTGTAGCATACGTCCTTATATGGCAACAGTTCTTGGAAACGAGGGGTAACGACTCGATGTAATTTTTAGTATAGGGAAAAATACATCAATTTTCCTACGCGGTGAGGATTACAGCATTTCACATTATCAGGTAAGTGATGCTTTATGACTTTTGTAATGTTCGGGTTTATTGGAATACTGCCTGATGAGCTTACTACTCTGGTATCGACGAAAGAAAACTGGAACTTGTCTGTGATCTCTCTGGGTGGGCTCTGTATTGTGAGGAATTCTCCGAAAAGTAACAACACTGTTGTGTGTGCGAGTCCGCTCAGCTTGGGGTGGGGACTCTCAACAAAGTCTTCTGCACTCTATTCGTTGAGAATCATGTTCGAAGTCAAGAATGAGAACAACCTGCCATCCTGTCGGTATGAGGACTACTGTGAGTAGATAGCTGTCCGCCAAACATTTGGTTAACAGGTTGAATACATGAGGTTGAAGCTATGCCTGGAGGTGCTTCCGCTTCAAGCAGTTCTAGATAAGGCCTAGGTAACCTGCCTATAATTCGGCACCTTGTTTTAGCTCATGAGCCCAGATTTAGCAGTATCTGCGTTATCTCTCCCGTTCAAGGTCTCTCGGCTGCGCTTTGTTTACCTTAACCTCTCCCCGACGCTGTGGTGCCTGGTGCCTAATCGTTGACAGAAAACTGCAGATCCCGACAGGGTTATGTGGTTTTTCTCTTTTTTTATTTATACGGTTATTGAAGTCTTTCCCAAATACATCTGTTCAGCAGATACTGATCGCTTCATCAATGGTCTTCACTGATCCTCTAAATAACCTTCCAAAACGAGACAACAGGTGTGACATTGTGTTATATTTTTTTCAGGCGTTCGGTCTAGAAACCGGTCACCAATGGCTCTGTGGGCAAAGGCACAAACATTGCCTCCGGAAGCATTACAGCAGGTCCGCGCCATATACACAGACCTTTTTCCCATTGAAGTCCGACACTTTCTAGCATCATGGATTGAAGAAAAGATGTGGTATATATTCTTTAATAGAGTAGAGTTTTCAACACATTTAATCAAGATCTGTGACATTCACCAGCATATTCTTTCAGGGCGGAAATTGATATTGATAATCCACAACATGAACAGTATGCTGCCAGCATTGTCGCTGAGCTGATCCATGAACTTGAAGCCAAGGCAAATGCTATGACTTCTGAAGACCTCATTCTTACAAAGTACAAGCTTATGGACACTGCTAATGCCTTCAAGGTAAGATTTTCATTTTGTTTAGTCTTTCACTCGTTGTCCTGTGTGTAACTCTCCATGTTTTTGTCTCAGCAACGTTATGCGCATTGCCCATCGGATTTATTCCGTTTGATGAGACACTGCTTAAATTCTGAACTCAAAGTGATTCAGCAAGTAGAAAATGTAAGTAAATTTGTGAAGATGCATGTTTACAATACCAAAAAGAGATTAAAAAATACTATAATCTTTTTGTTTATCATATGTGATAGGTACCCATGGGTTCAATGCTACCTTGTTCAGGTCTAATGCCAGACTCAGTAGCAGAAATTGCTCAGCAAGTGGACCTTTTGCGGCGACGCACTCAAGACACAGGGCAAGATCTGAGAAAAATGGAACAAGAGCAAGAAGCATTTGCCCTCCACTACCATGAATGCACCAAGTCAAACGGTATGCTTCAGTGTCATCAGTTTTAAGCTTTGTGTACTCCCTTCTCAACTGTTGCTCACATGCAAGGCAATTGCCACTTCATTCATAACATTTGGATTATAATTTCAGCTCATCTGCAACATCTTCAACATTTGCAATCCCAACAACCCAATCAAGCAAACATAGAAATGGAGAAAAAAGTAAAGCGACAGAAGGAAATATTAGAACAAATGTTGAACCAGAAGGTAATTTGCATGAACAGGTGTGGTGTTGAAAATAGATTTCCTATCAAGCATTCTAAAATTTCTCATGATCGCTTTTCAGGTATCGAGTCTCTTGCAGTTGAGACTTCAGTTGGCAGATAAACTGTCTGAAACTGTCAAACATTTAACAACCCTGCAGTGTCGAGTTCTGGATGAAGAATTAATTCGTTGGAAGAGAGAACAGCAGCTTGCAGGCAATGGAGCTCAATTCAACAGTAATTTGGACAACATTCAAGATTGGTAATCATTGAAAGAATGATAATACAACAGTCACCCATGTCCATTTGCATGTGTGTCAGTCATGTTCATTATTCTTTGTGTCATAGGTGCGAGAGTTTGGCCGAAATCATCTGGCACAATCGTCAGCAGATTAAAGAAGTGGAACGCCTCAAACAGAAATTGGCTCTTGAGCCTCCGGGTGTTGTTGATGTTTTGCCAAATTTAAACATTCAAATCACTCAGCTTCTCTCTTCACTAGTCACAAGGTAATTTCTGATAGACGAGGGCCTGTTTTTGCAATCCAGATGTGGGAGTAAATTATGTTTAGTTTGACATTGTACTAGTTGTCTTAATTCCTTCAATTAATTTCCCCAGTACTTTCATTATTGAGAAGCAGCC
This sequence comes from Aptinothrips rufus, assembly GCA_902196195.1. NCBI lineage: Eukaryota > Metazoa > Arthropoda > Insecta > Thysanoptera > Thripidae > Aptinothrips > Aptinothrips rufus. Next base: position 6,269 of record CABIKL010000938.1, on the reverse strand, counting down.
ACCCCAAGTCATGAAGACAAACACGAGATTCACATCGACAGTTCGTTTATTGGTTGGAGGAAAACTCAACGTACATATGACTCCTCCTCAGGTAAGAAAGTCTTGCACTTTACTCTTGTAAGATATCCCTGATGTGCGGACATCTTTCATGCTGGTCATTTGATTTCCTTTTTTTTAATTAAAGGCTGCTGTTTAAATTTTATCTGTATTTTCTTTTTGTAGGTTAAAGTGACCATTATAAGTGAAGCCCAAGCCAATGCACTGCTCAAGAACGACAAAATTGCCAAAGGAGAGGCAAGTGGGGAAATTTTAAATAACACGGGCACCATGGAATACCATCAGGCTACCCGACAACTGTCTGTAAGCTTCAGGTATGAAATTTTTTGCCATTGCATTTTTTAGAATCTTGATCTCAGTTCCCTATAGTAAATAAGGTATCCTTTTAATACGTGAACTGCTGTCAATTATTAATTCCGAATAGAGCTCTTCTTGTATTTTTTGTCTATTTTGCCAGTGAAGCCATATTCAAGCTCTGTTATGTTCTGTTTTTACAGAAACATGCAATTGAAAAAAATCAAGAGAGCAGAAAAGAAAGGAACAGAATCAGTGATGGATGAAAAATTCTCCTTGCTCTTCCAGTCTCAATTCTCTGTTGGTGGTGGAGAGCTTGTATTTCAGGTTAGTTATTTGACCACTGACTTACTTATTGGATTTGATCTTGAGTTTACTGATTTAATATATTGATATTTTGACTTTTGGTAGGTTTGGACTCTATCTTTACCTGTGGTAGTCATAGTCCATGGAAATCAGGAGCCACATGCCTGGGCTACTGTTACTTGGGACAACGCTTTTGCTGAACCGGGGCGAGTACCATTTGCCGTTCCTGACAAAGTGCCATGGTGTCAAGTAGCGGATGCCCTGAACATGAAGTTTCGCTATGCTACTGGAAGGCCTCTTACCGAGGAAAATTTGCGCTTTTTGGCTGAAAAAGCATTTAGGTGTGTAATGAGCGTCTCTAAATGAACAGTGTCTGGACTACTCATTAAGACTAGCATGTCTTGAGTTTGTTGAAAACATGGAGCCTTTTTCCGATAGTTGAAGAATTAAAGAATAAGAATATTAATTGTTCTCATTTTTTTCTTAAGGAATCCGAACATGACAGATTTTCAGACACAAATGCTCACATGGTCGCAATTCTGTAAAGAACCTTTACAAGAACGCAGCTTTACTTTTTGGGAGTGGTTTTATGCGGTAATGAAACTTACTCGAGAGCATCTTCGTGGTCCATGGATGGATGGGTAAGTTAGATTTTGTTTGTCAGTAAATTTGCTTGTTACAATTCTGTCGGGAATCTTCATTTAATCTTACTTTTTGTGTATTTATGTCTTATTTTCTTTCTACAGGCTAATACTAGGATTTATTCGCAAAAAGCAAGCTGAAGAGATGCTTTTGGCCACTGGCACAACAAGTACTTTTCTCTTGAGGTTTTCTGATTCAGAACTAGGAGGCATCACGATTGCTTGGGTTGGAGGTTAGTGTTTAAAGTATCAAATTCATTCCTGATCTGCAGTAAACTGCTCTTTTTACGTAAAACCATTGTTTTCTTTTTCCTCAGATGGCGAAGTGGGCACCCAAGTGTTTATGCTACAACCATTTACAAGCAAGGATTTCGCCATTCGAAGTTTGCCTGATCGAATTTCGGATTTACAACACCTTGTTCACTTGTACCCTGATATTCAAAAGGATCAAGCCTTTGGCAAATACTACACACCCCTTGGTAAGATATGAAGTATTTAAAGACTGAAATGCATAGATTTGAGGCCAAATTTAAAGATAATATTTAAATAAGAATATGCTTGTTGATTTGAATTTCTTGTCTTCCAGAGAATCAACCAACCTCAAACAATGGGTATGTGAAACCCTTCCTGGTGACACACGTGCCAGGTTGGGGAGGGCCCGGACACAGCTCTGTCACCAGCTATCCCAACACTCCAATGTTTCAAGCTCCCTCCCCAGAGGCTAGCTCAGCTAGAGACACTCCATCAGTAGCCAGTCATGTGTCGGATTCTGTTTCCAGGTCAGTAGAATTTGATCAACTCTCTCATCTCTGGGCGTACTCTTAAGTGTATTTCAAATATTATTGTTAAGGCAAACTGACATTTTCACTGCTTATTATGTGGGTCATGCTGATGGCAGAAATCTCTCAGTTGTCTGAAATTGTATTTTATTGAGTGGAAAAAGTTTATTCCAACGCACAGTGTATTTAGAATTGCAATTGGATTGCATGAAAATGTATAATTTTCTGATGTGGTGTAGGGTGTAGTAACTCTCTTCCTAGTTTTCCTTACTACAGTATTTCCTAGCACAGGTTGTAGGTAGGTTGGCACCCAGAATTGAAATGTCCATGCCGTGATCTCTTTTTCTTATCAAACAGATGAAGCTAATGTTAAGTCCAGTGCTGTAGGCACTTTTTGCTTTTGCTTATTTAGGGATAAACTGTAAATGTTGCATTTATTTATTGAATTTGTGTTTGAACCGTTGAGTCATTCTTTGACAGCACTGAGCTGTTCACTGATTCCACACTTCTTCTATCTCCTTGTATATTTTTTTTTTATGAGGAAGATTACTCTTAATGAATTCATATTTTACTTTGATGATTATGAATATATAAATCTGTTATTCTTCTCAAAATATATTCATCCATTTTTTATCATCAGTTTATTATTAAGAATATCAGATGTGAAATTTTAAAGAATTAAGTGGTATTGTGGAGTTATGTTCATTCGATTAATGTCATTCCTATGTCACACATTAATTCCAGTTCACACATTAATTCCAATTTTAACTAACAATGGAAGTGATTGTGTTCATTGTAAAGCTTTTTACTTACAATCTCATTCATGAAATTATGAACTTTTCCTTGTTGGTTGCTGTGAGCTATCCATAAAGCCTGTTGTCATATTTCAAAGAAAGTTTATTGCTTGGAGTCATTCATCAAGTATATTGTATTGAGTATTTGGAAGAAAGGTAGGGCTAGATTTCAAGTGTCTGTTCTACAGTGATTATATATCTGTTGATACCTTTACTGTGGTATATTAGGACTGAACTAATGTCGAATGGGACTAAATTTATGCAGCATATTCTATGGACTGCTCCTTTCCTCACTTTGAATGCTTACAGAACTATCTGTGCATCCCCACTCTCCCATAAACACCGCTCTGTAACTATGTGGGGAGAGGGAGGGGGTTTGATAAGTTTGTGAATCTCCAATCAGCTGCTATCCTGGGATGTCACATATGTCATGCTCATTAATCCCTCTTTAATCCAAGTCAGTGGATTTGCTCGTTTTAGTGTTGAAATGTCAATTTTTTTTTATTTGTCTTGACCAGATTTCTGAACCAGATTGGTGTGCTCTTCATGTTTCTGAGATTCTCTCTTTTTGTTGTCTCATCATAGCTGATTGCTGTATTAATACAAATCTGCCACATCACTCAAAGCTCCTCCCTTGTTAACTGTGATACATCTTTGTATATTTTTTTGATTCCAAAGCCCATCAAGCTGTTTTGATTTTTGTTTAATTTGGTCTTTATTAATGCCATATACATCTATTTTTCGTCGCTACATTCTTTTGCTTCCATTAAGCAACACTGCCAAAATGAAATTAATTTATTGTGTTCAGATTCAACTGGTATCTGCACTTTTAAACTTTTATCAAGACAATTGGTCACTATTACTTTTGAAAGTAAAGTCGCTTTGCTATGCTTAATACCAGTTTAATCCCTGTGTATGATTCATGCATGAAGCATACTTGTTATATTGGGATAACCTTTTATTTTGCTAGTTGTTTCAAATTTTCAAATATATATATTTGTCGTATTTGCATAAGGAACTGGTACCCTGTGTTGCCTTCTTCTGAAACTGTCACTATTATTAGTAATTGCTGATGGGAACAACATTCATTATGCATAACAAGACACACATGCTCTTTTGTGCCCGCCTAATGTCTTTTAACTCTCAGTGTTTCCCCAGATCTTCTTACCCTTGTCCATTTACTAATTTCACTCATCACAAAATAGGCTATATTTTTCAAATGTTATTCACTAAATGAATGAGACCTATATTCATTGAAAGTTAAAAATTGTTTTTTTTTTTTTTTATGTTGCTCATTCATTATAAATGGAACATTAACCCAATTTGTAACTTTGCTGTCCAGAAGCTATTGTGATCTTATGGATGTTGATGAAGTCTAGGATTATGTGTCACTTTTCCTTCTAGTGCTCTTGTTTTAGTCATCAATAGAGTAGTTAAATTGCAACATTCATCATAGCATTAAGGAGCATATGGGTACATTTTTTTTTCAGGAAATCCCTAATGCTTTTATTAGTTGGCTGTTTTCAAATTATTTGTTTCTGTTACACAAGTCTAATTCCCCTTGTTAATATTATTTACTTTGAAAAAAGTATGTTGTATGCCTTAAGTCCTGTTTTTAAATCAGTATTGTTTAGGCAATTGTATAATGGCGTTGGATGAGATATGTTAATAAAAATGAAGTCATTCACCAGTATACAATAGTTTCCAATCTATCCTGCTCAAATATTGGCCTGAGAGACAGAAACCAGCCTACCAAAGTTCTCCTACTTGGAAAAACAGTGTGCCCATTTTCACCTCTGGAAATATTGAATACTAACCTTTGCCTAATAGTTCGTTCAAAATTAGGCTCATTTGCTATGTAGCACAATACCTAATCTTTTACATTAAAACTCTGGTTGTCGAAGTGCACTTTTCAAGCTGTGGCTTAGTGCGAGAATGTGTCCACTTCAGTTCAACCACAGTCTTTTTTTTTCTTTTTTATAGTACGCAAATCTATTTTTGGTATGCTTTCCTGTTGCTTTTGTCTGTTCAAATAGAAAGCTTTCATCATTTGTACCATGCAAGGTATACTACAGTGAATTGAAATTCCGAAGTCTGCTTTTTTCTCTAGTTCGTCTTGTGCAGTTCTGATGTAAAGAATTTTAGTTAAAGCCATTGATTTACTATCGGCAAATCAATAGAAGCTCAATGTAGATGCACTAATTTGGAAGAAGACATGGACATTCAATCTTAACAACAGGTGTCCTCTAAGTATGCGCACAGATCCATATCGCCAGAGTATGCAATACTCGTCACTAGTCTCTCGATTTTCACTCCTGCTTCAGTCTCGGGAAGTCCTTATCAATAATAAAGTGCTTAGGTTAATCACTGTCTTACTACTATTGCTTTGGCATGCTCTATCAAGTACGAAATAGAACAAACACGTCTATTAGGGACTTTTTTTTTATTATTTACATTAGTAGTAAGAGGATTTTGTAGTCATATATCGATGGAATGACTCTGTTTTATGCCTAAAAAGAGTATCAACTCAAAGATTTGTGCCTCGACCCCTTTTTTGATCTATTTGTGAAATTATAGATAACTTCATGGAGCTTTTAAAACATAAATTCTACAAGTTTATAATTGACATATCGCTACCTCTGATTTTATTTTTTTATTGAATGTTCTTGTATTTGGTGTTTCACTAGTGAGCTGGAGTGGATTCTGAGGTGAGATACAGCTCTGACCCATGGTGCATTTTGGTTCACAGATTGGAATGCTGCATTTGTAGACTGAGTAACTTGTCTTGACTAACTGGCAGCTGTTGCTCTAACATCAAATTCCTTGCTGTGTTTGTGTACATAAATTTCTCTGATATAAATTTCTGTTTCTGTTTTAAACTAATACTTTAGTTTGACGTTATTATGTTCATTCATCATGTAACATTCCTTTGGTGTTACAATATTATGAACAATGCGCAAAATAAATTTCATATTCAACTAAAATTTAATGAACGGATGACCAAGACAGAATGTTCATCATTGTGTCATTTTGTTTTGAAGCAGTGTCATACTGGTCAGAGCAGAGGTTTTCCACAGTGGTTCAAACTGAAAATGTAATAACTTAGGTTTCTGAGATGGATGTTTAACATTTATTTGAAAGGAAGTATTTCTGTTGTATTTGTGTTGTTTGTTATAGATTTGAAACGGTAGTTTTTACTTGCATGATCTTAATAAGATTATGCCTCTTTGCCGATGCTTAACATAATCTAGTAACATTTTTTTTTTGTTTTCCTTTGTTTTCTGTTATTAATTTATTTGCAGCATGAATCTAGTTGGTGACAATTTCTGAGGTATCTTCTCCTTTTTATCCTTTCTTTTAATTTTCCTATCATAACATTTTTTTTTTGCTTGTTTATG
>CABIKL010000937.1:0-17969 GCA_902196195.1 Aptinothrips rufus | reverse complement strand
ATGAAAAAAAAAAAAAACAATCCTCATGCAAAGATGGCAAGAACGCATTCCAATGAGAATAAAAGAGTATAAGTACAGTAAGACGTAAAATAAATTATCAAAAGATCAGATACATTCTGTTTGTAAATAATACAGACAGAAAAAAATCACAAAATCAACTTTGTACAGCAATCCAGTAAAATAATAAAATAAAACAAATATCATAATAAAAATAAATAATAAAGTAGATGAGTACAATTAGCTTTTTAATTCTCACATTATAACACAGATTCCTAAACATATCCCTCGGGCAAGTATCCATACAAATAATGATGGAGCACAGGATTAATGTTAATAGTGCTTTGGGAACAGAAAGAATCCACACCAAGATAAAAAAAAAACACGCATCAGAAAGGACAGCAAAGGGTGGAACAGGCTACCTTGATATTACAAAACAATGAATTCAAATCCAGTGAAAACTGATACAGCATAGGTAACAAAGTACACAATATACGTTGGTTCTAGCAGTGCACAGTGTAAGAAAATCTAGAAACACACATAATCTGAAACTATAATACATTGTCATCCATGAGTTGATGACTGGTTGCACAGTTTAGTTAGGACCTAGTTTGAACATCTGCATGCATAAATAAGAAAAACCACCACAAATCAGGTAGATGAAGGAATAATAGATGCTTGAGTTAATAATATTTCCAGCACACACAAACCTTACTGGCAAATGTCTATATATCAGGTAAAAATCTCTCAGAGTCCTTCATGAACAAAGTTTTGCTCCAGGTTTTCACGGTCTGTAGATCAATAAAAAATATTTCCTTGCATTCTATCCATACACTACGTGTAAGACACATGTAAGACACATGATGCCAAAACGACACAATGATGTGCTTATTTCTACTGATATGGATTAGAGCTTCAATCACCACTTTGTATAAATTTGTGATGAGTAAAATTTAACAGCAAATAGACAACTGCTTAAAAACAACTGTGCTATGAAATGGAAGCACATAAATTCCAAGATATGCCTGTATTAAAGTCTTCAAAAGGATACAAAAATTGCCCTTAAGCTTAAAACATAAAGTCACAAACATTCACCTTGATGAAATTAATGTTCAAATACACTGGGATTTAATATGAAATCACAACAAACAACAAGAGAGAAGTTGGTATGATGTGTAGGGGTTGTGCAAGTGCACATGCGATTTTGGAGACATATTGCTCCAAAAAGATGTCACTATCCAACTGTTGTTCACAAACCAGCTGATGCTTATGGAGACAAAAATGGAAGACTTCAGTGAAGTCAAATACACACAACACTATGAATTCAGTTCTTGAAACAAATATAAAATAAGTTATGGTCCTCACAATCTAAATGTGATAAAGGATAAGAACTTTGTGCATTGACAGATATGTGCAAATTTTGTTGGCACTAACTTAAACATGTACGGGAAAAAAAATTCAGTCAAAAGAAGCAGGCACATAACCCGTATCAATGATACTGGCAACAATAAATACACAATAAATACAAGATAGAAGCGTTTTAAAGCTGAGGTCAAAATGAGCATTGCAAAAAGATAAGATGAGATGAAAAAATTTTGGGGTAACAGGGCCAAAATTGTTAAATTTGACAGGCACACAAACTAGCTTACCCTTTCATCACTGAAATAAATAACAAAATCACACTGGGAATAAATAATGCCACTCTAACTTAGTTCAAAGTTGCTAATTTTAAAACAGTATAAAGTCAGATTTTCACAAGTAAGTTTTCATACTTGAAATGACTGTGATGCTGTAACAATCAAACCCGTGACTTTGAAAAATCCTCAACAAGCATGCTGAAATCTCAATTTAGAGAGAAGACAAACATGCATTTCATATTTCATTTTTATGAGTAGACCAAAACTAAGTTTTGACAATTTTTCTTACTGATGAAAATCAGACAGATGTTTCTGAGTTCAAGCGAAGTACAAACTTGTTGGATTTTGGGTCTACCACCTCTTCAGTAAGATTGAAGTGTGGAAGCTGCCTTATGGTACACAGTAAGGACACATCAGCTTGCCGCAGTTGGAATGTAATGCCATGTCTAAGAGGTCGGGACAAAAGCTCTTCACACACTAAGGACCAGGTTTGCACATTTTTCTGTTCTTTCTCATTCTAAAATTGGAAGAAAGAAAAAAAAAATTAAGTTTCAAGGTAAACAATTGATATAACAAAATAAGACAGAAATATAGAACATTTACCTGCAAAACAGGTGCTTGAATAAAGAAAGGCTCTAGAAAAGCTTTTGGAGTCAAGTCATGACTCAGACATTCAGCAAGATGGGCAAGAATAGAATCTATGCTGTACTGAGGTTGTTGTCTTGTCAATCGCAAATACTTCTGTAACGCCCTAGCGAGAGAGGGAAACACTGCCTGAGCAGCTTCTGTTGGATCCATTGGAAGCCCAGGTCCTGAAATCGTAAAGACAGTCTGTACAGTGTCTGATAATCCATAGAAGAAAACAAGTAATAAACAACACTAATCTGTTTAAAATTTTCCTCTCTGATTCTGAATATACCTGAATCATTGTGAAGTCTCTTGATATGAGTGAATGCTTCCTCTGCAGCTGTGATAAGTCTTGCTCGTCGTTTCTTGACTCTCCTTTCATATTCATGTTCCTCATAGAACCGTTCGTTGTGACTTGAGTCTCGACGCCTTGCATGAGCAGCAAGCATAGCTCTTGAATTTGAATGCTGGAAGAAGATGTGATTTATAGTTCAGAGAAGTATTTGTGGTGATCAAAACAATTGACAAGAAAGCAAATTTACCTGCAATGTGCCACCATTCAAACCATCCAAATCATAAAATTTGAAGCTGGATGAAGCTTTGCGGGACTTAGAAACTGGAAGTCTTTCTAGGTATGGATTGTAGATGGGAAATTCTGTATAATAGTGCTCCAGGACCCACACGGCAGCTCGCTGAATACTTAGTTGACCAATATTGTAAGACCGACTTTCCCCATCAGGACTACGCACCACCTACAAGACAAATTGTTTAATTTTATACTTTTGGTAAGCATTCAAAAAATAAATAAATAAACTTAGAATGGAAAATATGAGCATTTTGAAAACAGTACAAACCTTGATATAGTACATAGGTTGCACATGGCGGACTTCAATTAGAACAACAGCAACAAAGAGAATGAAAAGAAGAGTGTCAGTTAAACTAGAGGCATACGCAACTAGAGCTCGGTACTCTAAAGCCTCTCCTTCTCCAGAGGCTGATGCTCTTGCGCCTTCTGTGACTTGCACCACAAAGAAAAGCCAATATGCAAAAGTGCATACAAGAACCAGACCCTGCAAGAGAAACAGATACATTGCATGAAATCAAGTGCATTTTAATATGACGTGAAATTCCAGAGTGAAAATTTTCATTAAAAAAAAAAACCAGCAGGAAGCAACAACTGACCAAAATAGCTGCTCTAAAGAGGAAAATACGAGGCATAGTGGCTCTTGGTCTTCTCAGGAAAACACCCCACGCCCCCGCAGCCAGTAACACTAATTTGAATGCCATGGAAACAAGTAATCCTTTGCATTCAGCGCCACAAGCCAACAATTGCAGTCTTTGATGGAGGGTCAATGTAGGAGCAACGGTAGGGAAGAAACCTATGGAAAACAGGAATATGGTAGTAATTAGACATTATATCAAGAACAACAAAACTGAATTGAAGTTTCGAAACATATGAAGAGGCAGACACTGTACCCAATTTTGGAAGAACCACCATTGCCAATGGACTTAAAAATGCTATCACTGATAGCACACCTGTCAAAATTGGTCCAAGATAACGATGACAAGCAAATTTCAGGCCTGTATCTGGATCACCCATCCACTGACTTAGATCTTCATGGGATCCCGACTGCTCAGAGGTGTTACCCGTGACAGCAGTGGTATTTTCTCCCCAGTTATCATCCTACATTGCAGGGGAAAGAGCACACAAATATGTGATACATTATTTTCTATTGTTACTTGTAAACACACACACAGACAAAAAAGAAAGAAAAGCCAAATATATGGATACCTGAGGCAGAATTTGGACCTCAATGACCTCCTGTCCATCCCTCATGTCGTCTGATAATGTGACAGCAGTTTGGAATGGTGCCATGCTGTCATCGACAGTTTTGTGATTCCTGTTCAGACATAAACAAAATACGCAATACAAATGAATCATGATTCCGGTGCGATACAAAATAAAATTTGTACCTTTAGTTCAAAAAGCTTACCTTCCACTGCGGTAAGAATGGTTTCGATGATTGTTTTTCTGAGAATGAGACCGGGAACGTTGAGATCTCAAACTCTGATCGCTCAGCACTGATTTGACAGACTCACACTCCATGCCTAACAGCAACAATAGTGGAATGCCCAAAAAAGGCGGAGTATCGTCTCATAACCATTGAAGAGCAGAAGATCAAGTGCGTTGTTGATCACATACAGAGCATGTTCTATATGTACTTGCCTGACAGGTCAGAAAAGGAACAAATCGTTTAAAATGTATAAGAATTTGCGGAATCGGAAGGCGAGTCAGCACACTGACGGAACCGTTCTGCATCCTATGTTGCATTAGGTACAAAATCTCTACCCGGGTTGGACCACTTTGTAATTAACAGCTAGTTAACCTGAATTATAATTACCGCTTCCTTGACTTCCCTCTTTTTGTATTAAAGTTAATAGCTCTAATAAGGAAAAATGCAGACAAAAGATCGAAATTCCAAGACAAAGGGTTCAATAGTACCAATATCAACCATGTCCTAATTAAGCCTCAGGAATGCAGCAGGTTACTCTGATTATGGGAGCACAGCTACCCACAGACAGAAACATAATTCCCGGATATGAATGAATGGAACTAGAGCCAGAAATAACATGAAAGACGTGAACATAACTTACAGGTATCGCACGAGCAACTAATATCTATAAAATGCGTTCAATAACATTATTCGACGTAAACTACAAAATGAAAACAAGACGCAGTGTACATCCTACGCCCGTCATTTTGTGTTGTGCGTGATTTTCTTCTTCTCCTCCGAGCCGGTGCCTTTGAACCCGACGCCTTCCTCACGACCTCACGACGACTGCCAGGGTTGCCAGACCGGGCTACTTGTAGCCCGCCGGGCTACTTTTGAACTTAACGGGCTACCAAAAATTGACTCCGGGCTACTGGGCTACTTCCGGGCTACTTGCGACAGTCCGGGCTACTATTTGGGCTACTTTTGGACTCTAATTTCACGTAGTTTTCGGCTCGCTCGGGCCGTCTCCGACTCCTTCGGCTAGTTACTACCTCGGGCTACTTCGGGCTACTTGTAGAGGGGGTCTAGAAGGGAGGGGTGCGATAGTCGTTCAGCGCCCTCATTGGCCGGAGCGTTTGCGTGCTTTATTCGACTGTTTAATATGGGCGAGGGGAGCTAGCGGGGCCTGAGCGGGGCGAGCTGCGGAGGTCCCCCTTCCACACCGGCGCATGCGCAGAGCGTCGTAGCGCTCGCTTGTTTTCGTGCGCGCATGCGCAGAGCGCCGTGTTTGCGTGCTTTATTCGGCTCCTAGCAGAAGGTTCGCGTCCCTCCCTTCTAGACCCCCTCTAGCTACTAGGGCTCGTGTCGGGCTACTTCGGGCGATTTGACTGGCCGGGCGACGGCGGGCTACTTCAGCGCCCTCTCCGGGCTACTCAGGCCACTAGGCATCTGGCAACCCTGACGACTGCAGTCATTTGTCACTTGTGAACATCCCACCTTCAAAATGGCGACTCCAAGGATCGGCTTTTCTGTAAGATATTTGTTTCGTTTGAATTGTGACAACTTTTCTCTTTGTTCTTAGTTTTTTTGCGAGACAAAAATGCTTGATTTTGCTTGTGGTGTGTTTTATTATATAAATCATACAGTGTTACACTTGTACCCGTGTTCTGATATGATCGTAGTTCGTGGTCGCTCGTAGAGGACCAGGGGGTCAAAGTTATAATAATGCACACGTTTGACTCTTATCCTTTCCTTTTGCCCACGTTCACAGAATGTGGTTTTCTAATATCCACGGATAATTTTGGTCCGAATGTGTTCGTCATTCATTCCATCCTTTACTCATTCCTGTCCCTGCTCACCAAGGTTAATTGCAAACTGTCTGCTAAGAACTAGTCCGCATACTTTGTGGATCTTGTCTTTTCACTCGTCTACTTTACTGTGAAATACATTTCGATGATATATAAACCATTTTTCCTCATTTTTGTTTTATCTTATGTCGTTTCTTGATTAACTGTCATCCAATTTGTGTCTCTCTAAGGATCATAACCTCCAATTTACATCATAATCTGCAGTATCAAGTCTTGTTTTGTCGGTTTTTTGTGTTGCAGGTGAGGTCTTTCTCCTCGTCAGCTGTCAGGCAGCAGATGGTTAAGGTTTGAAAACATTTAAAAAAAATTATGTCCGAGCATTTTAACAAAGCATTTCAAATTCTATTAACTGTTATTTTAATCTAGTTATTAATCGTAATTTCTGAACATATGTTTCAGCCGCCAATTCAGATCTTTGGATTGGAAGGTCGCTATGCCTCCGCACTATTTTCTGGGGCCTCTAAAATGAAGGCCCTTGACAACGTTGAAAAGGAACTTGTTGGCTTGCAGGTAAAGTATGAGCTATCTACTTTTTCCATGTACTTTGCCAGGACATTCAGTTGTGTTTTTATTACATTCCTGATTCTCCCAACTCCTTCACTTTTCTAGAGCCTGAAGTTTTAATTGTAGGAATTTGTATTTGTCTTCATTCCAGGCTAAACTGAAGTCAGACGTAAAACTGAATGATTACTTGATAAACCCCAGCATTCAGAAGACTGTAAAGGTTGAAGCAATTAATTTTGCAGCGAAGCAAACCAACATGTCAGCACCTGTTTCAAATCTTCTGGGTATGTTGCGCACAAGGATTCAATTTGCATTACATTGAATCTTTATGCGATGATACTGTAGTCCTGCCTATTCTTATGCCGTGATTTTCTCATTTTGTTTTCTCTTAGGTCTCATGGCTGAGAACGGTCGCCTCAAAAACTTAAATGGAGTGATCAATGCATTCAAACAAATCATGGCTGCTGTGCGAGGAGAAGTACCCTGTGAAGTAACCACTGCCAAGGTACATACCTGCTGGTGCTCAATCCTACGTAAAGTGCATATTGAAGTAAATTTACGATCATTTTTCTCTTGTCTTTAGCCTCTGGATGCTGCCACCATGAAGGATCTTGAGGCGGCTTTGAAGGGTTTCTTAAAAGGAAACCAGAAAATTCTGCTCTCATGTAAGACTGACCCAGCCATTATTGGTGGTATGGTTGTCAGTATTGGTGATAAATATGTTGACATGAGCATTGCTTCAAAGGTCAAGAAATACTCCAAGATCATTGCCGAAAGTGCATAAGTTAATTGTTTCCTGATTGTAGTAACTTGATGTCTGTTATGTACATAAACATTACCAAATTAAAATGGGATTTCACTCTACTTGGTGCTTCTTTTACACACCCAATTCTCTAATCTGAAGTCTCATATATACATATATATATATAAGTTCTATTAGTGATCAATTGGTTACATGGGAAGAGTTGCTACACAAATTTTAGTGCATGAAAAGATATTTATTAGACAACATGCAGACATAATCTGCTATATAATGATTCATACATTTAAATACAAAGAATACACAATGATGTTTCGTATTAAAATGGTTTGTGGTCTATTACTGGCTCAATAGTTTCTCCCCCACGGATTTGACCCCAACCAATCAACCTGAGAAGAAAACAGTAGTTGAATTAAAATCCGTCTGTTTAAGTATAGCATTTCCTGGCATAAACATACAGTCATGCATACCTCCAGTGCTTTTCAACCCTCCGACTTAAAGCAATCTTCTCGCCAATTTCTGTACAGACTGGGCTTGTTAAACTGATTTTTGCCAAATCCATTTTAGTAGCAAGAACACGCCCACCAGTTGACAAAGAACCAATGTTCACCAGCAAGACCTCATTCTTTGACAGCTTTTGCACCTAAAATATGGAAATAGGGGAGTGTTAACTTCAGCAAGTTACAAATTACTATCAACTGCAATGCCTCAAGATAAAAAGTTAAAACATAACTTTTTCTATAAATTAACTATTTTAGAGTTATGTTACCTTTGCTGCCTTCTTATCACCTTCAGTTCTAACACCAAGGAGTCGTTTGAGCAGATAATATGATATTTCAAGTTCAATAAAGATATTTGGCAAAGCACCAACTGCTCCAAGAACTTGACCAACTAAACGGTCAGCACGGCATAATGTGGGTTCAATCTTTGTTCCCACACCTGAAAAGAAAAGCCACCAAAGTTGTAGAAATCCACCAAATACATAAACTTGCAATATAAATAAACTGAACATACCAATGAGACCTCCAGGGACAGCATACTGAAGTTCATTCTGCTCCGTGTAAAGAGAAACAATCCTCGAGAAAATAGGGCGGCAGGTCAGTTTGCCCTCCGCATCCTTTGATACAAGACCTGGACGAACTTCAATCTCCATGCCTACTTTGAGTACACCACGGAGAATACTCCCGCCAGCCACACCACCCTTCAGGTCATCAACCTCACATCCAGGTTTGTTCACATCAAATGAACGAATCACAATGAGTCGAGGTGCAGACATGAAATCTCTGGTTGGCACAGGAATTTTCTTCATGATATATTCACACAGGACTTCTATATTGTACTTCAACTGAGCAGAAATTGGGATGACAGGAGCTCCCTCTGCCACAGTTCCTGTTAAAAATTTGGAATAAAATTAGCAATTGTGGAAAACTAAAAAAAGAAACACTGAATTGAACCAGATTGACAGTTGCAGGGGTCGAACTGTTTTTGCCCTTAAAAATTTCTGGCTTTTCTAACCAAAATTTTAAAATATCTGACAAATTCCTGACAAAAATTCCATTGAAGTTAGACTTGTAAACGGTTAATTTCGGCAAAAATGAAAGGAGGGAAAGACAAAAGACAAGTTCCATCAAGAGGTTTGAGCAAGCCACGACAAGGAAAGCGCACCAGCGGAAGCAGCACGGCACGGCTGCGCCTGCACTGACCGCCCTCTCCCATCCCCTTCACCACAGTGTAAATACGACTAGTGCGGCAAATACTGACTTTCCTGACCATTTTCTTCAAACGCTGACTTTTGCTGACTTTTCATGAAATATCTGACTCTTGCAGACTTGGGAAAAAGCAATAAAACTTTGGCAGACTTTCCTGACCTAGTTCGATCCCTGCAGTTGAGCGGCATTTACAATTAGATTACTTACCTTGTACAAATTTCAGGATTTGCTCATACTGCTCCTTGGCTTGTCCCTCTTTAACAAGATCTATCTTATTTTGCAATATCACAATGTGCTTCAGCTTCATAATTTCAATTGCTGCTAAATGCTCAGATGTTTGAGGCTGAGGGCAAGGTTCATTGCCAGCTGGAAAGCAAATATTTTATTAATTACAGCAGGCTGCAAGAAAACAATTCTTAAAATTCTTCTCTAAATCTGAGTGCTTTCAAGTAAGACTCTCCATACAATAAATTTGAACTCATAAATAATGTCTCTCAGAGGAACAGTACACACCAATCAAGAGAAGTGCTGCATCCATCACTGCAGCTCCGTTCAGCATGGTGGCCATGAGAATGTCGTGACCAGGACAATCTACGAAAGATACATGACGCACAAGTTTGAAACGCCCTGTACATGCAGGGCGCAGACAAGGAAAAGAGTCATCCTTGGAAGATCCCCCCGAAATGTAGCATGCTGGTCGAAGGCACTTGTCATTCTCACATTTGTAGATTTTGGCATTAGCATAACCTGGAAGAAAAGGAAAGAAAAAATTCAGATGTATTTCATATATTAAACTGAATAGGCACAAAAAAGCACAGAGCCATCACTTTCCTCATGAAAACTTAACAGCTCCACTATAGATCTTAAATTTGCTGACGAGCCCCATGTGCAGTCATCATTGTATCAACGAATTAAAGCCTCAATTAAAACTGAATTATAATAATGCTGACAAAGTGAGAACATTAAGACAAGGGCCAACACACTCAATGTCTTTGAGAGTAAAACATTGCAATTTTGATGTAAAATTAGGTAACTTATACAAATGTGGAGATGTTCAATAGTATATGCAAAATATGGGATTTCTTTGTGAGATGAAAATACAATTTCAGTCAAGCAATAGTTGCATAAAGCTGCTAATTAATTTATTACTTAATTCCAATCTTTTACAAATTAAATGTGAAGAATTATGGTGAAATAATAGCCAAAAGACATTGAATTTCTGAAATTTTTCAGAGCAAAATATTTATTGAATTATTGCAAAATAACAAAAAGGACATTTTAAAGAAATGCAATGATGAATAGAGGAGCTTATTAACAAAAAAAACAAAAAAAACAGGTATTGAGAATAGTAATATTCATTTGAAATTTCAAAACAAAAATTTGCGACAGTTAGCAGAATTGCATTTGCACTCAGTTCTTGATGAATAGGATGAAGATGACAGGTTGAGATCGTGAAGAATGGATCTTGACATCCTTGACTGGGACAGTGTAAATTGAGCCTTTGCTTTATTCAGGAACTGGGACGTATAGTTGAATGAGACTTCTTCATTGACTCCAATATCACGTAGAGCAAATAAGGCAAGACATGGAATGTTTGGATCTAGACAATTGATCCATACAGCAAACACCCCACAGTTAGGATCACATGAGTGATTGATAAAGTGAGACACATTTCCATACATTGCAGCATCTACTGTGTACATACAGTTGTCTGGGTCATTAAAGTCTAAGTCAAAGAGGTACGTACGGCCATCAGCATCGTACTTTTCACCACGTATTTCAGCCTCCTCACTTGAAATAACTTCTCCAACATACTGACAAACAAATGTGCCTTTCTTGATAAGTTGCTGAGCTTTAACACCCCAGCCACATCCATTTGAAGTACGATAGATACAAAGGCGGACTTTCCGGCCTTTCTGGACCACTTTATTATAGCAATCATCTCCACACTTGCATTTTTTATTGCATTCATATATGGGTGTGCCTGGAGGGACAATTAATTTTCCCTGCTTATTGTATGCAAAATCAGCATCATTGACAGCATTGCAGCACAAGCTCTTTGGCCCACAACTTGAACATGCACAACCTATTGGAGGATCTTCAGGCAAGGATACTCCTGGCCCAGGTATATAGTTTGCAATGTAAGTGAATTGAAGAGGGGCAACTTCTAGATCAAAATTATTTTCAACCACTATTGGAGCTTCCGTAGGAGCTAATAAATTCATTTCATTCTGCCAATCAGCAAGTTGCAGCAACTGCTGCTTCCTTAAAACGCCTAACTTCTGAGACAAAATTGCTTTTTTTGCATCATTTTTTGTTTTTTCAGATACATTGAGTTCAAAAAGTCGTTTAATTTTGCCATCAAGTTCCGTTTTGGATGGTACATCAAACTGAAGTTGGCCATTGATTCTCACACTTTGCATAAATTCTTCCAATGTATCAGTATTAATCTGAACCAGTTCTTCGGCCTTTTCTTTGAGCAGATCTTCAGAGGGTTCACCCTTCAATTGAGCTTCTAAGGCAGCTGATCTATTTTTCTTGAAATATTCTTTAATCAACTGCTGGCAATTGTATACATTCCTTAACGGTTCCCAAGAATTATATTCTGGACCCCAACCTTTCCATTTCACTAGAAATCTTACTTCTCCATACATTTTTTCCATATCAACAATGTGCTCCACTTCCCAATTGCCATCGTCCTGTTGGCCTGGGGCTTTTCTTCTCAAGAAGGTTTTTTTAACTTTAATGCGGCGCTTCTTAACGTAGTCCTTATTAAGTGTTCTTTTCCTTGCAGGTTTGCTGGCAAGAGTAACATGAGGCCTCTTGCCCTCAGTAGAGTTACTTTGCAAGCTGTCATGCTCGACGCCATCTTCTTCATCAACCGTCATCAGGCTGTCTAGTTGATCCATATTTTCCACCTCCTTGCCTGCAATTGAAAAGCGAGCTGGTGGGTTGTTTAGCAGGTACATCTTGGTACCAATGGCACACATGCTGGGTCAATATGTTGGGAAGAATTATAACTAATCCCTTTGAAAACAATTTAAAGTTCATCACAACACCCAACACATTGACAAGCACTTAAATTTAATCAGCTAAGCAGTCAGCATCTACCTTCATCAGAAACACAACAAGCTACGTTATAAAAATAACCAGGTCACATAAAAATTCTATACAGCAGCTAGAAATTTTACAGTAATGACGCTATCTATTAAAAAGAGGCCACAACATAGTGCTAGTTTCCAAGACAACTTGAGATACTTTGAACACATACAGACCAGGTGCATGGGAACCTTGAATAAGTTGACATGGCAATTTGAGAAAAGAAGTATATTACTAACTCATACATGATTAAGAGATCTCTTGACCTGATACAACCATGCTACAATAGATTTTACTTCTTGTGTTTCATATTTGAAAATTAGTGAAGATATAACCATCAAAGAATTATTTTCAAGTGATAACTAACGCTATGTAATTGAAATCCTCAAGAAGGATAATATTACAGGCAAGGGACAATGGATATGTTAGAGACAAAGTCCGCTGGCCGGACCCAACTAGGTTTGTCCGGACAAAGCTAGGTGTGTCTGCTGCCTGACGGACAAAGCCCGTTTCACCGAACATTGTCTGTCCCGGGGACGGACAAAGTCGGACCAACCTGGCATTGTCGATGGCTGCTGGACAAAGCTGGAATTCGGGCATTGGCCGTTCGGACTTTGTCCAAAATAACCAAAGTATGGAAAATTGCGCGGGACAGTGGAATGATGGAATAGGCGGACATTGTCCGTGGCATTGTTCAAAGGTTTTTTCTAGGCATGTGAGTTCTGCAAATTTAATTGATGAAAACGAAATGGAATGATGGCACTGACAATGGTTACTTATTGGTGCAAGGGGAACTTCCATGGTACCCACCGCTGTGCGCAAGACCCAGTGTCGGCACAAGTACCGCCGGGCGCTAGGAAGCAAATTATTGCGTTATTGCCCTTGAGAAATGCCACCTTCACTTTAGAAAAACAACATGAAAACCTTTGAACAATGCCACAGACAAAGTCCCAACGGACAATGTCCGTCTATTCCATCATTCCACTGTCCCGCGCCATTTTCCATACTTTGGTTATTTTGGACAAAGTCCGGACGGCCAATGCCCAAATTCCAGCTTTGTCCAGCAGCCATCGACAATGCTAGGTGGTCCGACTTTGTCTGTCCGCGGGACAGACAATGTTCGGTGAAACGGACTTTGTCCGTCAGGCAACAGACACACCTAGCTTCGTCCGGACGAACCCAGGTGGGTCCGGCCGGCAGACTTTGTCTCTAACAGATACATATATATTGTCCTAATTTAAGAGATGAAGCTTTGAACTGAGCGCAAGACAGATGTTGATAGCCGATTAAAAGAACATGCAATTTAAAGACATACTACAAGCGAAGATAAAAAGAAATTTAGGATTGACCATGGGAGAGCAAAAAAATTAGTAAATAAATTATTTTTTTTAATTATTAACTTTTAATTAATTAATAACTCAATTATTAATTTTTTAGGTTGGTATAAGTCCACCAGAACAGGAATTTTCTAGTTAGGATAGAAAATATGTGTTCCATCTCAGATAATAAAGCCAATGAGAGAAGGCCATAGAGCTCCATGATAGCCAAATATACAAGTTAAAATTATGGAAAATGTGAAATTGGGAACTTAGGAATGCACAAAACCACCACCCCATTAATTATGTTATGTGTGCATTTTGTTTCATCAAGGAACCACCACCCCATTAATTGTGTTATGTGTGCATTTTGTTTCATCAAGGAAAGTATGTTCTTGACTTACCAAGCTTAATTGTGATGTTTCTTTCCAGCTCGTTCTTGAATCGGACAGTCTGAACACCCGATATCGCTTTCACAACAGTTGATTTTCCATGAGCTACATGGCCAATTGTCCCTGAGAGCAGAAATACTCAAATTAGCACAAAATGGCTAACCACAATGAATACAGTTTCCAAGACGAATCTTATCTCACCTATATTAATTGTTGCTTGTCGGCTAATTACCTCTGGTGAAAGAGCAGTCAGTTTGGAAATATCCTGAGAAATAAAATTCAAGATTAGCCAATAATGCAAGTAATTTGAGGCGAGAATATCGAAAACATGGCTACACTAGAACATTGAGAAAGTAACTTGGGTGAAAATATGTTAAGACCTAAAAACCCAAACATAGATTCACTAACCCCACTTTCCCTCCAAACCACGAAATCCCCAGATTGGAGAATAGAAAGGAAAGACGCGAGACATGTGTGATTGATAAACAGTGGTAATTGAAGGATGGAATCAAGTGCACATGACAGGTTTCATTAGAAATTCCATAACGTATGTCTGGGATGGGTCATACCCCCGACGAGCACATAGCAAACCGGTCCAACGGTCCAGGAACAGATGTAAGCTAAATTAACCTTAAACACTTACTAGTTTAGATAAATCCTGCTTGTGCAGATGGGGCTGACCCGTGGTAGAACCTTCTGACGCCATGTTTCATGAAAAAATACGAATGTAACACAATATGTGAAATATTGGACAGCCCACGACGGCACATGAACCAAGCGCAGAACAACTACAGAAACAATATTTGAGGTTATGGGGTTACATCAGCCAGGTGACCAGCAACACGATTCAAGATGGCGGAAACAGTATTAAGGGAAGTCATGCACCATCATCGGCAAAAAAAGAGTTTTATCTCGAAATTTGTGTGAAATAAATCTACTATTTGTTATATTGAAACGACGGCAACAATATAGTGCCGTCGTCGAATGTTTTCCCGATTAAATACGACGTATAATGGCGAATGGCGGTGATCAGTGTGGCCCTGGCCGTTTTAAGTGCGGCAGTAATTTAAAATGGCCCGGAGACTTGGCAGAAGCCAAAACCCACACTTCAGTTCGAAATAGTTCAGGATGAGCGCTGCCCCGCAAAGAAAGTCTTTTGAATGTTGTGCATTATAGGTATATTTTACGGCACGTAATCTATTTCAAGCTATGGTTTGGAATATGCTATTTGATGAGTGTTGAGGGACATGTTTTCGTGGCCGAAAGTGAAAAGGCCTTGCACTATTGGTGGAGGATAATTGACGTGCGGTATAATTTTGGCACTTCTGGCATTCCTTCCTTTGTGCCATTGAAATATACTGATTACAGAGCTCACTGCACGTTGTTATAGTACCAAAAATTTCAATTCAATTCAACTGTGAAGAACAAATTGAGATTAAAGAGAACATACATCATTGTTATCAGTTAAATAAAGGATGTCAGTTCTTGGTTACATCCCTTGTGTGTTGACAAGAAGATTACAGAGTAGAACCGTATCAGAGTCAGAGTTCTTGGAAGAAAAAGGAAATCTTTCGCCACACAAGTACATCCCGGTTCAATACTATTCTCAATAAATAGGTGATAAAAGCGGGTAGGCACATATTAAACGCTAATTTGAGTTAAAATCAAGTCTACTTTATATATTTTATTAAATAAAATTTAAAAATACATGTAATGCTTAGGAACAAAAAAATTTTCTGGAACACAAATTAAATACTGTATGATTTGACTGATGGTCAGTTGACAATCTTTCATCACTTGTCACATTGCTTGCAGCAGCATTCGCTTCAAAGCTTGGGCTGAAATCACATCATCTTCCAACTCATCTACATTAAACTTTTCTTTACAACCCACATATGGACACCTGGAAAAAAAAAGAACAGATATTAGAGAGACAATTGCAGATGGAACATGATAAATGTTCACAGCACTATTTGGCTGAAAGTTCAACTGTTGATTATCTGGCAAAGAACACATTATATGAGTCACTGAGCAAACAAAGGTGCTGTACAACTTACTGGATTGCATGTTTCCCCTGCATCATTGACATGATTGTCCGTCTACTAAATCTATGCTTGCATCTCACTGTAATGACAGGATCCACTAGAATAGCTTTTGAAAGAGGATCCACAAAGTTGTTTGTCTCTTCAGTGACTGCCAAGTCATCTTCGTCCTCTGTTCCATCCGCTAAAAATCAATTATGTTCTTGGTTGAAAAAAATGTTCGCAAATGATAAAAATTGTGATACTGCAGGAAACTCTCACCTTTCTTCAACAGCTTGTCAACTTGCTTCTTAAAGTCTTTAAACTTGACGTGGTCAGTTACTTTAACATTTTTCATTGCCTTTGAAATTTGTTCTGACAAAGCCTGATAGGAAATAGAAGATTTTATTAGTACATATGAAATAAATGTTTAGATTATTGCAAGCAATGAAGGCGTTAGCATTAGAGGCACCAAGAAAATCACATAGAAGCAATGAGCTGCTTGCCCTCCTTACCTTGTTGTAATCAATGGCGCTATCATCAACAGGTCCTTCAGCATTTTCTTTCTGAGCAATTCTTCTATCTTCATCATATTTCATTTTTTGAAATACATCAGGGCGAATTTTCAAATTGTTGTCTAACATACAATAATTCTGAACCAGCCCACCCATGTTTTTGATGATTGCATCCCTTTCTGGTCCTGTAGCGGAACAATAACTAAATAAGAAGGAACAAAGATTAATACTACACTACCTTAAATTTGCATACCTTTATCAATGTATTTTGAGACGAACTCTGAGCAGAGAAAGGCCTCTTGAATACCATTTTGAAGAAAATCTCTTTCACGTCTGCACATATCATCCATTTTCAAAGAACCTTTTGAAAACCTGTAGCAGTATAGAGAGTAAATAACAGATACCGATAAAAGCTTCAAGAGATATAAGACGCAGTTACATTAAGTATATAACCCTAACCTAACACAAAAATCCGATGTAATGATATTTATCGTCAGTCATCGCGCTGTCACCATTATAAACTATGAGTGAATAACGATTTACCTTGAATAATAGAATAATAATAGTAATAATGATGATAATAATAATGTGGAATCTCGTCAAAACAATACGCAATAATTTCGTAACGGGATGAATAAAATGTCAAAACCCACTAATATTAATTGAAAATCGGACTCAAACGGATCAGAACTTACTTTCAAATTAATAAAGAACCCAGACTCGTTGGTAATGGGATCGTGTTTCCAACTGGAAGTCTGCAACTGTGCCTGTGTCGTATGTATGAAATTTGTAAACGAGACGACAAAAGGCGCGAAAACAGACTGTTTGCAGTTGCGCGTGCGCGCAGGTAGAAGAGGTGAGTATGAAGGTTTTATACCGCCTTTTACTGATAGTCGTGGTCCCATGGTGTAATGGTTAGCACTCAGGACTCTGAATCCTGCGATCCGAGTTCAAATCTCGGTGGGACCTATCTTTTTGCCAGCCTTCACGAAGTGCCTTCTCTGTGACTTAGTGATTGATTCAAATCCATGAATCCAGAAATAACATCTAATGTGACAAAGTATGTATGAGTACCTGAACATACTACAAAATGTCGGTCTCACTATCTTTAACGACCTACACGTTTGTAATGATTTGCAAGTTGAACAAAAAGTTTCTAGTCATCAAGAAAATATGTTCACTGATTTATTAATTTTTTTGTGGGGGTAAAAAAGAAGCACCAAATTAAAGAAAGAAAAATAGAAAAAGTACTGAGAAACACTATACTTCTTTATATTTTTGAAACATTCAGTCATTGTACACAGCCTCAGCAAAGATATCTTACTACTAGGATAATCTCCAATCTCATCTAAAACCAGACAATGCAACAGTTCAAATTTGAACCGACCAAAATTAGAACTACTATATCTTGAACTAACATCAAAGTAAAGGTGCTCCCACAATACACTCATCGCTCATCGCTCATTGTTCTCATTAGCCACTCATTTTTCGCTCTCATATCCAGGTGCGGTATGGGCCGGACATTTTGGG
>CABIKL010000936.1:0-17975 GCA_902196195.1 Aptinothrips rufus | reverse complement strand
CCGGCGTCACTTCCTGCACTTTCCTACGCGACACCTGACAAGAACCGCTGCACCGACCCGCCCACGCAAGCCGAGGCGTGGCGTGGCGTGGCGTGGCGAGGCGAGGCGAGCCCGGAGGGCCCCGGGGGATCCAATGCAATGGTCGCTCCTGTGAGGACTGACCTTTCCGACGCTGACGCATCGCCACTCCCCCTCCCAAAGGAGAGGAAGGGAAAGAGGGGGGGGGGGGGTCTTTGAAAACTAGACAAAATGCAGCCCAAACAAACCGGTGAGAACCTGACTGGATCTCACGAGGCAAACCTTTATGAGCAAGTAACCTAGTAAGCTGAGAAGCAGCCCGCTCGCTGTTGGGCTACACTTTGCCTACTTTTCTGGCAAGACATTGGCGTGGGGGAGAGGGGGGTAGCTGATTCTTCTACATCCGTCACCGCCCAAGATATGCCGCTTTAGAGTGCACCGGTCTCCACTAGTCCGCTCAAGCAGGCCGTGCAGACCCAAGGCGTATCGATTGCAAGGCAAGTCTCTGCTCGGACAGGGGCGGAGGGGGGCTGCGATCGCAGGGGAGGGGAGGGGAGGAGAGAGGAGGGAAGTCTGGCCGATGTCAAGCCATTGTTGCCAACCGTTCCGTCCAAAAGTTTCAGCGTTCAGCGCGGCGGACCCGGGAGTTGGAGGAAACTTGAAAGAGCCGGATGACAAGACACAGCTAAATATTGCCGCCAGCATGACGATGACAACGAGATGATTCCAATACTTTCCCGAGCACCTGTCTCTCCCCCCTCCCCCCTCGCCCCGCGAGCCGCAACTTGCTTAGCTGCGCACGACTGACCTAGATACCAGATAGCACTTCTAGCTTCTAGGAGCGCCACACATTACCCACACACTTTATAACACAGTCCTACGACACAACTTTAAAATGTGAAAACAAAACTGCGCAGAATTGAATCGCTGCCAACACTGCCAGAAAAAGACGTAAGGTGAAAACTGTTGTCCTGGTCAACAACTTGCCCTGATTTTTTTTTAACTACGGTCGTGAGGGTACGGTTAACTGTACATAACATTAGAGGGCATAGGCGTTTACACTGTACACCTTTCTCCAAAAATACCGTAGTTCAAAAGTAGTGACGAAGTGCATAGGGTGGTATCGCGTCGTGAAGCGAGTCAGTACTGATCCCGCCAGTTCAAAAGTAAGCAAAGTCACTGAACCTGTTTTTCGGTGCGTTTGGAAATTTTGGTGCGTTTTCTCTTGGAGTACAGTTCAAGAAAAATAAATAAAAACATCTAAAGCTTGCAAATCTGGGAGCCAAGCGACACAGCTGCTTCCCTGGGGAGGCATAATCGAACGAGATCAATCTGCCCCCCCCCCCCCCCCCCCCCCCCCCCCCTCCCCACCTTTTCTCCGGCTGCACTGGCGCGGTCGCTCCCGTCTGGGATGGACTGCCAATCACAGCATCTCACCGTGACACATCCGATTAAAGCTAAGGGATCGGAGCCCTGGCCGTCCAGACTCGTCTCCAGACCCTCTGGACCAGACGTTACCCAGCGCCGCGACCACATCAAGGGCTGCCCCGGGACTCACCTGCAACAGACGGAGAAAACAGGCACTTTAGAAATGCTAAGCAGATCGTTTCCAATGGCAGTACCGTACGAGTTAGTGTGCGGGTCAGGGCTCGGCGGTCTGGCTCGGCTCGGCACGGCCCAGCAGGTAGGACAGCACTCTCTCTGCACTCGGTGAAGTACTTGCCCAAGGCCAGGAGAAGCGGAGATCGTAAGCTTGCAGCGGTCCACTCGATGTAAACGATCGTAAAGAGGATAGCGACGCAGCCGGACAGCGGGGTGACTAGCCTCCACCTCCTCGCTTCAAACCCCCCAGGAGGAGGTTGGGTCGGGTCGGGTCGGGTCGAGCTAGTCGAATCAGTAGTACTGAGCGGCTTCACGACAATCCAATCCAATCCAATGCACTTCGTTACTAGCATACCATAGATTCGGTAGACCCTACACGCAAAAAACAACGATGAGCCTCAAAGGCAGTATTTGAACCCGAGACACCCGTGGCATCACAGGTTGCCTTGGTAACACGAGGTCGCCGTAGCATTGAGAGCTGAGCTCCCGGCTAGGCTGCTGCCTTTAACCGCAGTATTTGTCTACGTCGCCTTGTCGCTAATCACCTGTCTTATGCACCGCAATAAAAACCTGACGAGCAATAAAACTTATTGCCGCGCTCCTTCGGACACTTCCGACAACTTCAGCAAAACAAGGTACATTCCTCTGGAAACTGACGTCATATTTACACTCAATAAAGTTCTCAGCTGTCATTGAAACTTGGCGAATATTTTGAACAGAGTTGCCTGCTTCGCATTATAAATACACGAAGCACCACAGCCAACTTGTTCGTATATGAAACATGACACGCATGACACGTACTTATCTCCAAAGCGGCCGGCGCGACACACCGCAACCCGACTGGAATGTAGTTGCGAGTCCCTCGGACCCGGGCTGGGGTATCTGCTCTACGCTACACATGCTCGCGGCATGGCGTGGCGTGGCGTGGCGTGGCGTGGCGTGGCGTGGAGTGGAGTGTCGGTGAGTCCACTTTGCAGGTGTCTTCGAATGCAAATGGCCTTTCTGATGGATGCTTGTTTACGACAAATGAATGCATAGGCGACCGCTTCGCAGTCTAGCAGTTCATAGATCGCAATATGTCATGGATGGGTGGGTGGGTGTCTTCCTCTCAGAGAGAGAGAGAGCGAGAGCGAGAGCGAGAGCGAGAGAGAGAGAGAGAGAGAGAGAGAGAGAGAGAGAGACTCTCTTCAGCAGAAGCTGAAGGGCATATTAGTTTTCTGGCGGAAATCACTCTGAGACGAAGAAGAGAGCGAAGGAGACAGTGGAGACGCTGCTCAGACCGTAGGGATGAATGAATTCTAGAGACAGCGTTGAGAGGAAATTGAAATCAAAGACCATACAGTCTCTTCAACCCCGAACTTATCGTTTCATCCCACCATTTTTTTCGACGGGGAAAAACTTCAAGTGCGGCAAGGAGGTTGTCTAGACAAGTAGTTCTCAGGCTGCTCCAGACTTTCAATTTGTTTCCAGATTGAAAGCATAGCAGGAAGACAACCGAGGCCAGCTGGACTGTATTCATCATGCACTCTGTGTGCTTCGCTGGTCGGACATTCCTGGCAAAGCTTGGCGATCACGGACTAAAAGAGAAAACACGGCCATAACTGGCGGAGCAGAGCTGCCCGGCTGTCTCATGGCTGCGGCTGCGACCAACTGCAGGCTGCAGGCCGAGGTACAGTGATAGTACAGAAACAATGCAACTTGCCGGGCATGCCAGCCTGGAGGTCGTACGAAGCAATAGGCCCACGATGCGGTGGGATTCGTAGTTCGCAACCAACAAGCAACACAATCTGTCCAAAATGACCAAACTGTCAGTCCAACACGGACCAAGGACGACGATAGTTTGATTTCCGTTGCCTGTTACGATCACGCGCCCACAAGTCCCGCTATACTCATGACGACTAAACACAATCGGATCGGTGCACCTCTGTAAGCCTATCCTATCGCATTTAGAACCCCCCCCCCCCCTCACCCCTCTCCCCTGCCTGGCTGGTGCTGATTGAGAGCACTTGCTCCGGACCTGCGACTGGCACCTCCCCACCTCCCCACCCCCCCTGACAGCGAGGCAGGCCAAGATGAAGTCTGCAGGCTGACCTGCTGTCCGTCCAGGCCAGTCCGCTGCCGCCCTAATGCACCTGCATGACGCACATTATTTCAGAACTTGGTCTGATATTTTTATTTTATTTTTTTCAAAATTTCATGCTTTTTAAAATTTTTGTTGAAAAAATTTGTTAACAACAATTTTTGTGTGGCCGAATTTTTATCAAAATGTCTGCTTGTTGCAGTATTTTGAAATAGTTGGATTCGTGCTGTGGGGGGCCATTAATCACGCGACGCTCATTTCAAGAATTTCTCATCCCTCTAAATTTTCACTTGTCATCTTCCCATTCACATCTTCGGTTCATCTCGTGATTAATGGACGGCCCCCCACTAAGACCTAGCTGACATTTTGCGAGGGCAGTAGCACAGGTACCTTGTACATACTGCGATGCAGCTGCAGTAAGCTGCTGTTAAACACAGCCATCCATCTTACGAGCGGCTCATCAGCAGCAAACACCGTCCCAACAAGGCGCGGCACAGCAAGGCACGGCGGCATGTAGAGCAGGCAACATAAATAACTCTCCGCGGCCTCGTGGCGGGAGATTCAAACGCGACGCGTCGCGTGACGATGGACTAGGTCCAGACTCGATGAGATGGACTCATCCGCCCCGAGGAGCGATGAATGACGCCATAACTTGAAGGGAAGAACACTGCTCAAAATAAAAATAATCATTTTAAAAAATTGCTTTTTGCGTTAGGAAAAGGGGAAAATAAATTGGTCTTGGGAGGGAAGATAAAACGCTGTGCGCGCTGGTGGTGTTCGCACGCGAGGCCGGGCGGGGCGGGGCGGGGGCTCTCCAGAACATCAATTATTATCTCCCCCTAACGGCTTATGGCAGCTCATTCCTGTCTTATTCCGAATAAATCCTGCAAGACGATTCAGAGCTGGGGCGCCGAGACGCGCCGCGCAGCACCGCGCGGACTGACGGTTAACTTCGCGGGCGGGAAACAATTCGGGAGGAAAATGAGACGGGGTAAGAACACACAGCAGCCACGTCAAGGCTCATGGCCGCCCGATCCCATCCAAACACTTCCCCGAAAAAAAACAACCTTTAACTCTCTCCCTGCAGCCCCGAAATGAAATTAGAAGATGGAAACCAAGGACCGGATGCTGCAGATAGTGCTACCGACTTAAACCTCTTCGAATTGCTTCATTAAATTAAATTCAGAACACAATACAGAAGTGGAAAGAAAAAAGTTACGGAGGGCAGAATAAAAAAAACCTTGTTGTTTGAGCACTACCACGAGCTGAGACAATCCACACCGCACATTTATTCCTATAAAGTGAAGTTACGGGAAGATGCGAAGAGAAGGGTCGAAGTCCGTCGGGTGAGCGGACTGCAGCGTCACGAAGGTATGAGCCGCCCTGCACTGCGTGTCTGTCTAACTGTGTGCCCGTCTGTCTTCTGGTCGTCGTGGGAGTGGAGGCATCCGCACCGCTATGCGCCGCGGCGCTATGTTTTCCCATGTAAATTCCTTCAATTACCGGAAGCCCGGCTGGTCTGGCTGGTCTGACTCGGCAGGTGCTCTGCTGCAGTGAGCGCGGCTTCCGGTCCAGCTCTCTGCAGTAATTCATTTCGAATGCAGCGCGGCTACACACGGCCTTCAAGACGCGATCGCAGCGCCGACGGCGAGTATGAGAGATTGAGACACGCGACATCACTTGATCCCGTTCCAGCTTCTGGTTGTCATGGCAACGGGCCGCCAGCCCTTCCGCAGCGAGGCGCGGCCCGTGAAGCGGCTGTAACACTGCCTCGGGACGTCTCCTTCCGGAGTTCACCGCGCTAAGCGACTCCTTATGATCGGCACTTTGTAATGCTTAATTCACCCTTGGCGGGTAGGCAAATGGAGAGACAGGCACTCGAAACACGTGTCGGAGCACCTTACGCCGCGGCCCCGCGTGCCTATTACACTCCGTCTCTGTCACACCCACTTCCCCTCACCCCCATTCCCCTGCTCGGAGCGACGAGGCGCGGCGGGGAGTAGATTGTGGCGGGGCGGATGTGTTTCTCACCTGAGAGTGGAATCCGCAGAGCGCTGCGAGCGCAAACAAACACGTGCTGCACACAAACGTGCCTCCAGCAAACCGCCCCGCCCCGCCCCTCCCCGCCCCTCCCCGCCCCCAGCAAGGGGTGGACCCACACAGCGGGCTGGTCCGACCGAAAGGGACACTGCCTGCATACTGGAGCGTGAATTGGTTTAGTGGGATCTAAGGTTCCTGGCCGGGCCGTGTGGTCACCCTAGTCCACAGGACACGTCGCTTTGACACGCGGCTCGGAATAGTGCACCACACCACACCACAGCGAGTCGAGAAGGTCACAGCCTGGGATAGACTGAGAGCCATCTGTAGCTGAAGACTGTAGCTGAATAGAGATTCAGCTCATTGTGCTGGACTCAGTCTATGAAAGCATTAGCTGGGCGAGTTCCCTACGCAGCTAAAGCTTTCGCAGATATTTTTTTGGCGTGTACTCCAGCTTTAGCTGCAGCACGGCCAGGCCCAAGCAGCCAATCACAGCCCCCTTCTTTCTGGAAGGCGTTCGTTCAGTGCCAATCCAATCACGGCTCTGGATCTGTCAGTGAAGGAAGCGCGTCCATGTTCAGGCGTGTTCTGCTCCTCCGATTTGATTGAAAATGCTAATGCTCTGATCGTCACTCCCACCTGAGTCGGCCGCCTCGATCAAGTGGAACAGCAAAGTAGTCCGCCCGACTGACACAATCTAGTAAACTCCGCAACACAGTATCGATGAATAACTTTATCAACGAGGGTCGCCATGCAGCCGGCCGTCATAACGGAGCAGGAGGTATGCAAAGGTGGCACAAAGTGAATGTAAAAATAAATAACTTGAGAATTTGGACCTTTTCTTTAAAGAAAAATATACAAAAATACTAATAAGGACAAACACAGTCACAGAAAGAATTTATAATCTTAACTGAGCACAAACAAAATATTGTCATCAGACTTTCGACACATTTTCCCTCAATTTTTTTTTTTCGTTGTATCATAAACCTGCCTCCAACAGTGAAAAATATTTTTGAAAAGTTGCGAAAAGAACGCTTAGAAATTTCTATTCAAAGCATTTTTGCTAGTTTAAGCCAGTTTTTGAAAAAAATTACTATAGTTTTTCAGACGAGAAGCATGAATAGGAAATAAGACCCCGTAAATGTTTAAGAGTTCTTCGTCTTTACTTTACAACCATTCGTAAAGTTACGACTAGTGCACTGGAAAACACGCCTTTTTTTTGCGGAGCCGGCACTTACTACTGGAGCTGGACCAAAGAGGCCTCCATGACAGCACGAGGCTCACAGCCTAGCCGTGAAGTGCTGATGGTCGCGTGGACCGGAGCGGTTATAGTTGCAGTAATTATTAGTCGGATCGAAACAACGAGCGCTTAATGTGCAATAAATCTGTCGGCCGATATTACTAAGGCGGGGCGGGGCGGGGCGGGGCGGGGTGGGATGGGGCGGGGTGGGGAGCGTGCTATCCGTCCATGTCGTATTCATGAAGTGCGTACGGAGCAGTATTGCGGGCCGGCCGACCGTTTGCCGCGCGGAATCCAGCCACATCACCCCGAAAGAGCGGGAACTTTGATTTACCGCGTTCCCTTTCGCTCATGACGGGAAATGAGAGAAATAAAGTGCAGTGGTCCTGTCCCCGGAGAAGGGGGCTGGGGTGAAAGGCAGCAGTTTAATTATTGGCCACTGGTAGGATAGCGCTGCTCTGCAGCTGGTCTGGCTGCAGCTGGTCTGGCTGCAGCTGGTCTGGCTGCAGCTGGCCTGGCTGCAGCTGGTCTGGCTGCAGCTGGTCTGGCTGCAGCTGGCCTGGCTGCAGCTGGTCTCGCTGCCGCTAGTCTGGCTGCAGCTGTTTTAACCAATTTTGGCGCTCCTCAAACCAAACCAATAGATTTAAAGCGTCTCCTCACGCCCACGCCCCCGCACGCCGGCTCAGGCAACTTGTTTCGAGGGGTCGAGGCAGTTTTGTAACCTGTTGTGCGACGCACTCAATGAACCGTAGGGGCCTGCGGTGAATGTGGGGAGGGGGGAGGGCGTTCTCAACTCCTCTGGGGTGCGTCCCTCTCAATTACCAATCGGGACCAACTCGCGGCCGCCGCAGACTGTGTTTAGCACGTGTTGTGCGGATCGGGCTGTTAATAGAATTAAACAACCCGAACTTATTCCCCCACCCCCGACCGTTATGGATTCGAGTCACTTGACTAGGCGGCCTCCCTCCATCTCGCAGTAGATGGATCGAAAGACACGCCGAGGCTATCGGCTGAGTAGATGAAAAGCCCCGCGCGGCGTGATCGACTTATTACGAGGCCCCGCCCCGCCAGGCCCCGCCTCGGAACCTTCGATACCCCGCGCTCAATAGCATTCACATTCCCTCTGCACTCAGAGTCCCTGGCGCAGAGGGTAGGGTCCTCGCGATGTCGACGCTAGGCCGTAAATATACTGGGTAGCGAGTCCTGGTAGCGAGCAGGCTTTAGCGTGGGCGTTGCCCTCGACCGCACCCCCACCGCCAACCCCTTGCCGTGCTCGCGTGACACCAAGGTGTGCCCTTAACTAGACGCCCACCCCCACCCCCACGTGCAGGTGGCAGAGTTCATGGCGAGGCTGAAACCTGTGCATCCTACCTTCCCCAACAGCACATGGGATTACCCTTCCTTATATCATGCGAATAACGTATCGGTATTTCCCACGGCCCGTGGAATTTTCCTTAGGTTATCGATTAACAGTCCGATTCCAATCGAGCTAAATGACATATGTTGTTATTATTTTAAAACAAGCTCGCAAAAAAGGGGAACACCGAAGTCTTACATTTAGAAAGCAAAACCAAAGACTGTACGTATACTCTACGCACCATCTAAAATTTAATTTTGTCGCGTTGGTAAAGTGATGCGCCGTATATTTTTGACCCCATCCCCGGAAGTAAGTTGCCCCACGGCCAACTCTTTTGGCTCCGCTTCTACCGAAGGTCCCACGATAAATCGAGGAGGAGCAAGTTTAAATGCCACCTGTTCATGAAGTCTGCCCGCCCCGCCCCGCCCCGCCTTGTTTCACGTCCTACCCTGCTACCACCTCCCAGCAGCACACCCGGCCTGTCTCCTGCTCTGAGCTGCCCGCCAAACTACTGCCCGGAAGGTACGCCATAAAGCTGGATGTTCAAACAATCTCCGGTAGTTAGCGTTCCGTGCACCCTGAGCAAGGCACGGAGCACAAGACCAACCTCCGTCTATGCAGGGCTGGCGGCCAACTTCGAAACCTCTTCGGCATCCTAAAGGTCGTTCGTTCACAAATCACGTCACACCTTTGAGAGTGGACATAACTTTTTTTTTTAAATTGGGTGCGGGAGGGGGTCTCAAACAAAACACAGTCAAAGTTAAGATGAGGGAAATTAATTACAGGGAGAAGGTTAGGTTAAGCAAGGCGATGGTTGACAAGACGCGAGCTAAGCGGTGATGTCAGGTGTGAACGGCCGCTAAGTTGGGGATCTCTGCTAGAGGACGAGGTCCTTGACGCCATGCAAGCATTGTACGGTTCACTGAACTCAGCGTTCCAAACCCACCCCACAGCCGGGCCAGCGGGCCAGCCCCTCAACTCGGCGGGCATGCGGCTCGGCTCGGCTCGGCTCGGCTCGGCTCGGCTCGGCTCGGCGGCACCAACTTGTGTAGATAACTAATTCGTATCGCGTGTCCTTAACGCGGGGCAGCTTGTTCATTTCACACCTGGTGGATCTGTTCCGGAGAGGAGCAGGGACCGTGGGGGGTGGCTAGGCCCGGCGTGGCGCGGCGTGGCGTAGCGTGGCGTGGCACGCACGGCGGGGGAGATGGAGTTAGTAGATTGCCGTGGCAACTCATATAATGCCGTTTGGTCGCATCTCAGCAGCTCTCCTGAGTTTCGCAGCTGTTGGCAACCAGCCGCACCGCACCCCGCCCCGCCCCGCCCCGCCCCGCCCCACGCCACCCCACCACACTGCAGGCGGCTCGGCAGGCGGGCTAGCTAGCCTGGGGAATTTATGGGTCTGGAGATAGAGATACGGAATTCATCCAACGCGAATTATCGGTGCTGACGATCCAGTCCCAATTTCGGTGTGCCGTACCGAGCCGGGCCGTACCGAGCCGGGCCGTACCGAGCCGGACAAGCCACGCGGGGGAGTCCATCCCAAGCCAGGACCCCCCGCAGAGAGCCATCAGGCCGCATACTGACAGATCGCACCATTGAGAGCTGCGATGTGTGTTTCGAGGTCATGAGCAAGGACGCATGGGTCATACTAACGGTCCATGATGAAATGGATGCGAGCTCCCCACGGGTGGGCTGGACGGATAACACAACAAAGATAGAACAGCGAAAGAAACCGCAGGTAAGTCGTCTTATACTAAAGAAAAACAAGCACGATACTACCTGCTCCATACACAGCCTTCAATCGGACGGGATGGCTGCCGTAGTACGGAAGCTGAGTATCGCACTTTATGGAGGACCCCCCGCAGAGCCGAGCAGTAAGAGGCGCTCAAATTTTAATGCCGGTAGGAATATGATTTGCTCCCGTCCTGTCTAGCAGACGGCGTCCCGCCCCGCCCCGCCCGGCCCCGCCCTCCACGAGGCTGCAACAATCTTGCCGGCCATGAGCTGAGGCGCTAAATGTTGCGTTCTGTTGATTGCCCGGAGCTATGCAGCCGCGGCCTGGCGTGGCGGTCACTTCAGATTGGCGAGCAGTCCCACTAAACGCACACGACTTGCAGGGAAAGTAAGAGAAACAGAACGAGCACGGCTCAGAGCAAGGCACAGAACCTGCATAGACCAATAAAACGAAATTCTCATTAAATTTGTCATAAATTTGCGCAAAGATACTTAATATAAATTAATTTTACTTAAGCTTAGTTAAATTTCTGGAAATTCGTCCGTTATTTCAAATTAAATTTGTTCTTTGTTTTAGACAAATTTCTGTTAAATCAAACTAGACTGAGGTGGAATTAGTTTAAAGTACTTGTCTTAACTCAAATTTGTAACAAAAAAGTGAAAATTTCGTTAAAATTTGTAGTACTTTACGGTTGTATATGTCAAAAAATTTTGAGCTCCTCGAATTGGGATGAAGTAGAGTATTCAAAAGTTTTGACATCCTTTCCTAAAGCTTGGATTCTCTCCTCGAGTCACCAGCAACTAGCGACCAAAGGTCAGGGTAAATGGCTTTACATTAAACCGTCCAATTCAGACGGCTGTATTGTGCGTGCCTCATTTGAAAGATTTAATGGAGTGATCTCAATACCCAATCGGTTCTGAACTTGGAGGACGCTGGGATGAGGAAGTCTCCAAGGCGCTTTGACACAGCACAGCCTCTCTCCAGAGGCATCTGGATCATTTGAAAGCCAAAGACCTCATTATGATTGGACGAACACAGTTTCAGGGAGATGTACAATCACTACCAAAAGGATCCGACCACGGCTAGACCAAGTTACATGAGGATTTCGTGATGGCTGTACGCATCAATATTTCTTTGGTGACGATGTTATATTAGCAAGCGCCATAGCGCAATGAATCAGATGCGAAACAGGTAAAGGTTGACAGCGTCCGCACTGCTGGAGAGGAGAGGATGAGGGGCGGGGGGGGGGGGGGGGGAGCACGTCAACAGTCATCAGGCAGCGTTCCCGCAGCGAAATGCAGTATCACCCTCTCAACCGCATCCCCCACCACGCCCCGCCCCGCCCCGCCCCACCGCCCGGTCTCCTGTAATGCGATTAGGACGACGCCTGGGACGTGTAGAAGATCAAGTCAAACGTATGTGCGCGGTGTACACGAGCCATGGAGCACTTGCAGGGCACGCCCAGAAATACAGAATCATGCACGAGATGAGGAATTAAGTAAATCTCAAGAACCAGACGTCGATGGATTCTGAACATTACTGGACGGTGTTTAGGTAGGAATAAAGAGCACTCTCGGCCGACGATTTCCTCCCGACTCGACCACCCGATTAAACCCGAGCGCGCTGCCGTCGGTGCGAAAAATTGCAACGGGGGACGAAAGAGGGAGATTCTGGTGGTTCGGGTCACGGGGTCACGGGGTCACCAAGCGGGCAGGTGGAATGGATTAGAGGTCAAGGACGGGCGAGGAGTTCATTCGGAGCAGGCGCCGGATCGTGGGGGAGCGTCTTTAAATAACGTCCCATTTCGATCTCGTCCCTCCTACGGCCCCTTGTGCACCGCTCACTGCCAGGTCTTATAGTTTCGCTTTACGAGTGTCTGTGACCTACAGGCACGTGATACTGAAATAAAACGTTACTTGGGGCCCACCAGGATTTCACAAAGTGGAATCGTATTTATTACGCTTGGTTTGGGTTGCCCCAGAATCCCGGTTTTAGATTTTCTGTTAGCATCTCTTGATCCACGCCTGTAGGAAAGAGACCAGCCGGCTCCACAGTCATTCCCCCAGGGTATACTATCACGGGCGAAAGATCTGGGCTAAGCTTCCACGCCGCATGATTCAACATTCAGAGTCCCTCGGCCGTGGAGTAGAGCCATATCTTTGCCGAGGCAGTACCGCGCGGCGGTTACACAACCCACTTGATCAGCTCGGCTCGGCCGACCCCGAGCTAGGCCAAGCCAGGCCGGGCCGGGCCGGGCAGGGGAGCTGCTCAAATAAAATGAACCGACTGCATGCCTCTCCTAATTGGAGATGAAAGGGTCTTAGAACAGAACGCGCCACGCCACGCCACGCCACGCCACGCCACGCCACGCCACGCCACGCCACGCCACGCCAAGCCACAACACACGGCCCGTCAGTCTTTGAAGCCTGTTCACCGTTTTACTGTGTCATAAAATCTCCGCATATACAAATCGCGCAAAGCTCGGCTTGTGCTTTGCGGAACTCATGCTCCATTGCGGCCGAGGTGAAGGGGGCGTGGCGGGGCGTGGCGGGGCGTGGCGGAGCGTGGCGGGGCGTGGCGGAGCGTGGCGGGGCACGGCACGCCCGATGTAGCCCGATGCACTCCGTGCACTGTACTGCCAGTAGTGGCCGCCCCTTCTGTCCATCCGACTCTAAACTAGCCGACTCCTTCTAATTAGTAATGTGCGATGAAATGCTCTAATTAAACCGCGATAGTTCTACCAGGACGGAGCGGCGCAAACGCCGCCGCGGGGTGAGCTACTGCTGGCGACGTGGCAGACCTTCTTTTATACATTTTTTATTCTACTTTTCTCTCTAGTTGTCCTTTTGTGTCACTGTATATCACACCCAGGGCCGCAACTACCCTCCCCCTGCTGTGTTCATGCCATGCCCAGTACTGTCCTTGTAGACCTCATCCCCCTCCTCTCCCCCTTCCCACTCCACAGCGCGCCTGCCCCCGGCTGAGTTAGCATTTAGCACATGTTTTATCTTTTTCCTCGCGAAACTGTGACCTCATTTTGTACAGTATTGATCGACCGGCAGTGAGATATGCCGCGTGCGATTATCTAAACACTAAGTCAGCTCTTGGCATGGAAATGGGCAAGTTTGGACAATACATAGCGTTACTCGAACAGAAAGACCTACTTCACTTTCAAAAGATTGTTACCCGAGATTACATTTTTTTTTTCAATTTACGAAAAAATTACATTTAAAGTATACACACATTTTATTTATTCTCTATCATAGGCCGGTAAAAATTAACGAGTTGTGGGAATTAGGTGGAGCCAGCCAGAACGCGAGGCAGGACAGCAGCGAAGCGCGCTGTGAGGCGGGGCGTGGCGGGGAGAGGTGGGGTGGGGTGGGGCGGGGTGGGGTGGGGCGGGGTGGGGTGCTGGCGGTCACTTCGCCTTCCCCGTCCAAACTACACTGCCCGCTGCCTGTTTTTCACTTTAACTCTTCGTGAATAATGCGCCACGGTGAAATGAAGCGACCCGTGCCCTTTCGTTTGCCTCCCTTCCCCTCCCTTCCCCTCCCCTCCCCTCAACTCACGTGGACTGGGCGGGAAGGCCTGAATACAACAGTGGGACATACCCATGCAGGTTAAATCAATAATGAGGGGATGCCCGCCCCGCCCCGCCCCGCCCCGCCCCGCCGCTACGCCCGCGAGGACACAAGAGCCACGGGGCTGTGACTAACTCGCTCCCGGGTAATCCGCGGCAGGCACACACACAGGGCGACTCCAGGCACAAGTTGCTCGAATGAACATGGCAGACAAACTGGCAAAGTTAGGAGAGGGCCAAGACGGCAACGACTCTTATTTCCAGTGTGCAGCACCACATCGAATGTAGTCCGACGCCACCATTTTAAATTAGTTGAAAGACTGGCTTGGCGGTGACACCCAAGCTACGTCAAACAAAGATAGAAGTGAATCAATAAAACTCTTTTTTTCGTATTCGCGATATTTTCACCTTAAATTCAACTGAGATAGCTCAGAAGACTTTAAAGTTAATCAAGCTAATTCACCAAACTTACACGGTAAAAACGATTCCTTGAAATTCAAGGAAAGGTGGATTTCAAGGACGCGGCTATGCTTAAAAGCCCATAAGGACCCTTGAAGTCATCCACCTACCCTTGGATTTCAAGGGATCGTTTTTGCCGTGTAGTTCTAAGTTCTGGCATCTCTGACGACACTTGCCTTCCTTTCCTTCGTAATCAATTACAGGGGTTGCTGGTGCCGAGAAAGTGTTTATTGAATTGGCGACGATAGCAGAGTTCACCACAACACGCCGGCCCCCGTGCACACTGCACTTCACGCACCCCGCCCCGCCCTGCCCCGCCCAGCCCCACCCTGCTTACCCAGCCCAAACACGTCGCACCCGCATCCCTTGCGAGGGGGCGGGGCGACCTGGCTGCGGGCCCTGCAGCTATCCAGCCCTCGGCCAGGCTGCAATGTTGCAATGTGCCTGGAGGAGAACGACACTCCTGGACAAAGTCGATTCCGTCTCTAACATTCCGTAATTTCTATCCAGTTCGAAATTATGCTTTTGTTATATTGCATTCGTTTTTGGATGATGTGCATACATTAGATTTTATTTGCGTTACGGTAATTTCGTTGATTTCTATTAATTTATGCCCAAAGATACTATATAATTCGTTGTGCTTTTCAGAAATTGGCATCAATTCGTAATAATTTATACAACTTTCTGAGGTTTGCGCACCAACAATGTGAAGTTACTTGCCCTTTGGAGCAGATCACTAGATGGAACTAGACTAAACGCCAAGCTGCATAGCATGTCCTGCACCCAGGAAAGCGGCTAGGGGGGCGAGGCGGGGCGGGGCGTGGCGGGGCGTTCCACTTGGGCCAGGCTGGGAGCGCACAGGTAATGAAATCACGCATAGGTCTGCAGGGCGGAGGGCGGAGGGCTGATGTCAGCCTGATGGGATAGTACGCCCACACGCAGACCAGGTCTACCAGGCCAGCACTATTTGCAGCACTCCGCAGCAGGAGCCTCGTGCAGGGACCTGCGAGTGAAGGTACCTGGAGCGTCTGCGATTCTTTTGCCGATGAGAGCTGCAGAGGGCCGCTCCGCCCACCCCACCCCGCCCTGCCCGACCCCACTGGCTGTCATTGTACAACAGAATTCAATCCGTGTTTGTTCGAGACGACGTGCCCAGATGCGCGTGGTTGGGGCGCTGCCAGGGGCGGGGCCGGGCAGGGGGGTGGAGGCTCGTCAAAGGTTATGTAAGGAACCCGGTACTGGCTCCGATCCCATCAGGTCGGGACCAAACAATGCTACTTCCGATGGTGACGGCGCGCTTTTCAAATTGGACAACATGACGCACTATTAGGGGCGAGCCGCCAGGTCAGAGAAAGTGAGGGGCGCGGTGCGAATAGGATCGGCATGAGTTATTTGCAGGGTCGGCAGCGGGGGCGTGGCTGGGCGTGGCGGGGCGGGGCGGGGAGCTCAGACAGGAGTGACACGCCGCGTCTCTCTAACCTGCAACTAACATTCCCGCGTCCTGTTCTCATATCATAAACACGTCGCTCGGTACGTCCGTTCGGAATGCAGCCAGCGTGGTTAGCCGCGGCGGGCGACTCATCCCGTCATCCACTCACAATCCAAACTTTTAACATCCCAGAGGAGCCTACTCGTTCATTCTTTTCCTGAAACTCGTTTTGACGCGGTAAATTAGGCTCGGAGAGCTTGGATTCCTCAGGAAATGCCATGCCCATTATATTATAAGGGGGCCTCGCAGGCACGCCCAGCGAAATAACCGTTCCCTTACTGCCAAGTATTGGAGTAGCAGTAGTATAAGTAGCGGCTAGTAGTAAAGAACGAGTAAAAATGCAGTGGTACCACCACCACCAACAACAGGATTAAACTCTTTGGGATGAGATACCCAACAGTTCAGCGAGAAATAGGATACGTCAATTATTTCAAAAAGGATGATACCATTACAAATAGGTCGAGTGGTCGATACTCCGCGCGCACGGCCCCGTGGTATGGCTCGGCTCGGCATTGAGTCCCTCGCGCGCGGGGTATTGTCGGAGCGGCTGATATGAGTGTCCTTGTTACTCCGCTGGCCCGGTGCCCAGGGCTATCCAGGGCTAGCCTGTGCCCATGGCGAGCACGGACTGTCTCGCATGCCAGCCTGCATTCACGCATGGGGTCGGGTCGGGCCGGGGCGGGGCGTGGCGGGGCGTGGCGGGGCGGGTGGAAAGGTGAGCTGGTCTGCTTTGCTGTAGGCCAGCTGAGAGCCACTCACGTCATGTGACTTCTAGCAGGCAGCCAATCAGCGGCGGCGTGTTGCAAGGGAGCAGGGCGGGGTCGGAGTTCAGCTATTGCACAGGTCGGCGGCACTAGAGTATACAGGCTTCGGAACGTAAGTGCATCGGGGACGGAAAACAAGTACTTGTTCCTCAACTCCGGTCATATCCGGCACACGAGGGGCAGTTATTATTACTTCAACTCCGCCGGACCTGTTGAACGCTGCTGAAGTGCTATCATTCCACCGGCTGTACGAGGTCACGCCAGGTCAGACTCGGCCTTTATCTGCGGCTGCGGTTCTATATACCCCCTAATGTAGACAGCCTAGTGGCATCAACTGTCTGGGCGGCGACGATAGCCACACTCCAGATCCATTAGAACTCATGGCCTGATACGTAACTAGAATTAATACCAATTCAGTATCAACTTTCTTCCACTTCATCTATAGTTATGTATAGACAAGAAAATCTCTATTTTCTTTTGTGTGTGTTTTTAATTGTTGAGGCGTCCCTTCCGTATTGTCCCTCGTCCCTTCAGATGCTTAACAGACTCGGCGTAGCGTCTAGGACATGAAACCTAATTCGCCAGTCAAAGGCGACACGGGGCTTATAGCGCGGAACACCGGCGCGAGCAAGTTTAACGGCCGGGGCAGGTGCGCTGCCCCCCCCCCCCCCCCCCCCCCCCCTCCTACTTCCCCCTCCTTCCGTCGTTCTAGCGCGGCAGATTTGAAATGCTCGGAGCGAGAAAGTTTCGCAGTACGTGCAGCTAGTCGGGAGACAGACTGCTGGCGTCATAGCAGCAGGCTATGGCTAGAGAGCGTGGAAGGGGAGAGGCGGCAACTGTCACGGCGGCATCAGTCTATGGGTAGAGACCCTACAACGAGAGAGGCGACAACTGTCATGGCAGCAGCAGGCTGTGGGCTGTGGGTAGAGACCCTACAAGGAGAGAGGCGACAACTGTCATTTCGGCAGCAGATCTGTGATCGTCGCCTCTCTTCTGCCAAGGCTCTCTAGCAATGGAACCCGCCGCGCCGAGTTTCAAATCGAATGGGAGCTGCCGGCTCGGCTGATCTAGCAGCCAGGCTGTAGCGAACACTGCGGGTGATAAAAGCAAACGTCACCTCGCGGGGAACTATCGCCAAAGACTCCACGCTCCGCCCCGCAGCACGTCAAACAGCTCCGGCACACTGCGGCCGCGCCACGCCACGCCACGCCACGCCACGCCACGCCACGGCCGAGCTCTATTTACTTGTTCAACTGAACGCGATGACTTGGCAGGCGGCCATCAGTCATTGCCTTTCAAACCTCCCGCCCTCTCGGCTCGGCTCGGCACGGCTCGGCTCGCACCGGACCATCCAGCAGCATACCGCGCGATGACTCACCTGAGACACACAGAGAAAATAAACAAATAAGCACGGCGTTAAATTGCGAGCCATATACGGCGCAACAATGCAACGGGATCGACAGGGACGCCACGCGAGGGCGAGCCACGGAAGGAAACAAAGTCCAAACTGCATTCGGCGAGGGGTCCGCCACTTCGGAAAATTGTGTACACCGAATATATTCACAAGTGAATACATATGATTATAAATGAATATTTCTGATTATTTTAATA